>JAWQUT010000424.1:80506-92791 GCA_033807755.1 Ellobium chinense | reverse complement strand
GGGGGGAGGGGGAGGGTGTTCTTTTTAATACTTGTCTATCATCTTTTGAGTTCCCAGCGCATTCCTATGTACAATCAACATCGCCCCCTTTCCCCCCCCCCTTTTCNTCTTCCCTCACCCTTTCCCCACGAAGTATTTTTTTTTTAATAATTATTGAATGTAGTTGCCATTCTACATGTAATCTGTATTTCTACATGTTAGTATTCTATAACTTGTGTTCAATAAATTGAATTTTCTTCTTCCTGGCGCAAACTGACCGTACTGTCTTTGTCAAATCTCCAAAATTTTGTCCAGTAGGCTTACCTAGTGGGTTATATTTATCTTGTTTTATTTTAGACTCTTAGACTCTAATGGGCTTACAGTGTTGTCTTGAATTGTCTTCTTCCTGGGCTTACAGTGTTGTCTTGAATTGTCTTCTTCCTGGTACAGACTGATTTTTAACTGTCTCCGTGTAGACTTGTGGGCTTACAGTGTTGTCTTGAATTGTCTTCTTCCTGGCGCAAACTGATTCTTACTGTCTCCGTGTAGACTCTAATGGGCTTACTGTGTTATCTTGAACTGTCATCTTCTTGACGCAGACCGTTTCTGCGTAGATTTATATCTTCATTGTTTTGTCCAGTAGATATTTACAGTATTATGCTCATTGTCTAAGGAACTGGTTTATTGTCGTCAATGGTTTTGTTGTTGTCGTTGCTTTGTATTGCTGTCATGGATGTCTCTAATTTCCCTGCCAAGCCTACGCAACTAAAGTTTTTGGGGTTTTTTTTCATTACTACTGGACTAGTCGAAATAAACACAATGAGATACGGGAATTCCCGATAACAGTTACGTAATAGTTCTTTATGAAAGTTTGACAATATTTACTTGTTAAGCCTTCCGTATCTTGTGTGTCTTTGTACGGCTGTATTTGTGTGATTCGGGTAAATATCATGTTATTATCTTATGTATGAAAGGAAATAGGTTGTTTTATGTGAGGACTCTTTCAGCAGTGACGAAACAGGACGTTCTTTGCATTCTAAGGGGACACTGAGCCAAAGTAAAGTGTATTAACCTCGATAAAAGATTAGAGGCTATATGTGGACCTGGTGCAACTTCGAACAACTGTCACAGTGCTTGATCCATTATTTTTTTTTAACGTTTTGCATTAACCACATTGACATTGACTGTGTGTTCTTTGGCCTGCTGACTTAGTGAAATGCCCGATGGGAGAGGACACCTTTTTTGGTTAAACTTAAATATTTTTAGGCGGATTGGACGAGTTCTACTTAAAATTGTTCTTCAGTTCCGTTTTGGTTGTTTGTTTTTTTTTTCAATATTTTTTTTTCATTGCATGAAGTTGACAACCTGGCACTTCAAATAACTGTAACTGGGTCATGATTTCATGTTTTCATCCAATGAAAGTACAGTACACTCATTAGGCTTTCAAATCATATCAATGGCTTGATATTATTGAAATGTGAGTCAAGTCTCATTTTAACTTATGTCGAGACATATCATGTATAAAATGAACGATAAAAAGCAGGTCACTGTGAGCGTGTGAAGTCGAAAAAAGCAATGTCATCCAGAAACAGCTGACGCCATCTAACGTGTCATTACACTGTTGCATAATATCCATTGTAAAATCATGAATACCCACTGCTGAAACAACTGCTACGGGAAGTTCCATGTGACATATTATATATATCGTGGCGGAATGATATCTATGAGATAGATCTTTTCTGCAATGGCAGTCTAGCCTTTGTCTTCCTTTTCTGCATGAAAATAAAAGTTTAAAAATAAAAAAAACGTTTTATGTGCACATCCACGCAAGTAGTTCAGTGGGTGTATGCTTATAACAGTTTGTCAGGCTTACATAAGATTGAATAGAAAGAGAATGCATTAATTTCTTTGTAGGTATCGCAGAGCCTGTTAATGTGTCTGCTTTTGTGTAACGTTTTATAACGTTCTTTCTCCCAATCTTTCCTTCCCTTTCCTTCCCTCTTCCCCGTCCCTCTCCTGTGCCTGCAGTTAAATCTACAAGTCTATCATTATGTTCTTATATTACTCACATTTCTTGCCAGAACCAGAACAGACTGGACAGAAATGTGATATGTATAATAGATATGAGAACAGTTTAACCTGGACATAAAATATGCCTTGGAGCATGGAAAGGAGTGAAACTGATAACACATCCATCCTTCGGTACACGCTACTGATAGCATGGTATTAGAAGTTTTACGTCATCCAGAGTTTTAAAGGAAACAAAGCAGTTGGGACTGTTGAATAGGTGAATAGAAGTGTGCTAAGCAGGGGACTGTGTTAAGCAATGGTTGTGTCCCATTGTACTTAATACTGAAGTGTCCTCAGTAACGAGGTTCACCTAAATAAAGAAATTATAGAGTCATGATGAATTCACACATGTGAAATTCATACTTAAAAATGAGAATAAGAATAACTATATTATCCATAACATGAAAAATTGGCTTGGCTGCAGTACACACTACACAGTAATGTACATGTAGGAATAACAGCGGATCACGACTTAGCAAAAGACAAAAACACTCTTCGCACGCATCCAGACGTCCAGAAACATGACATACAGAAAAGTTCGCGGTCATCATAACAGCAGAAAAAACACTCACTCGGCAAACTCGCCCACTTCGACTCCGTGCCCCCTCACTCAATAAAGCATAATATGCACTCTGTATGACATAGGGTATCCAATTTGTACAACACATTTTTTTTTAATTCACTGTGACGGAGAGTCTCGCACCACTCGAACTGAATGTGGCACAAAGAAATTTCAGTATATCTCTGTTCTACTGAGTGAGGCAAAAGTCTGCCACTTCGTACTGATGTGTTATAACAAGGTATACTTGTTAATAGGGTACTTAATATCAGGTTCGACTGTATAAGGTATTATTTTATTTCCACACATGTTTCTTCTATTTCACAGACAGAATTATATTCCAAGTGTCATTCCATCCATTGTCACGGAGATCATGTCTTCAAGTTCAAGGCCAGTCAGACTCAGAACAAGGTCAAGGGTCAAGGACTTATGCCTCAAAGGACAACACTCCAGGGTCAGGGATGTCAAGGTCAAATGCCAGCGGAGCTAGTATCGCTATGTAGCCGGTGGTTGGGATGAACAAATTTTTTTTTGTTGTTTTTTTTTTAACCATGACTTTTTAAACTATGAGAGTATTTGATTTGCTCATTTCTCTCTTAGTAACTGAGGTTTCAGTGAACCGCTTTCTTAATCTCTTACAGGTTTATTTTCTTAGTTTATGATTGAAAGTTTCCATGCAAACTGATTAATAGTGCTTCACTTACAGTGACAGACCAGAGCACCCACTGTCCGGCAGTGGTGTTCAAAGTGATTAATCCATAGCATAGAAATGACAAGGTTTTACATTGGTTAAGAATGTGAAACTGAAACAGATTGTAAGTGTTGAGGGCATATTCAACACTCTCACTAATTAACTTTTAGTTTGTATTGCTAGGAAAAATATTGGGTGAAATAGTAGGCAGGGGAGAGGCCATTCCATACCCTCATGTGGGTAAACTGATCTGTGGCTGTTCAAAGATAATGTTCTTGTTCAAGTAAATGTAATTTAGCAGGATGTCATCAAACTGCCTAGTCAGTAACCATATATAAACGTTACTGTTGCATTGGGATTTGACGTGTATGCTGTTACCAGACAAGTAGGAAGTGTTTTCTTATGTTGGGTGACAGAATTTATTTCACTTCAGATTACATGTTTTGAGTCAAAGGTCAAATATGAAAGATGAATTAAAGGCACTAATTAGAGGCACTATGGCACTCTTCGGTAATATCAACTATCGCCCAAAAGTTTTACCATAATAATATGATGAAAGTATGATTTCTTTTACTTGTAACAACACATGGCATTTTAGCAATATCATCACTTTGTCTCATGAACATGGGACATTTATGGGATAAAGTTTTAGTATAGATTTCTTTTTACCATTTTTGTTGAGTCATGTCAGTGAATTAATCTACCATCAATTAAGTTTGTTTTATATTTGATAATAAATTTTGTGATAACAATGAAACTACTGTGACCAGTCAGAATCCTGCCAGGGGGAAGGATTACTGACAGCCATATGCTTTTTCTTTCAACGAAAATATGTCTCATGACAGGCTTTTTTTTTATTATAAAAGAAAGGAGAGCATAAACATGAATATGGACACTCAAATAAGAATACAGACATTCTACAGTCATTAGGTAAGTGTAGATAAATATGTCACATACAGGGATTGTCAGATAACTGATCATTTTGGGAGGTAGTAATTGGACATTAGAAGCCAAATTGTGCACTGCTTTACAGTGAACTAGGCTCAAAAAAAAGCATTTGATGGGATGTTTCATGTGGGTATATGGAACCAGTGAAAGCCATAGTGAAGGGACTTCAAACCATTTGATGACACACATCCAACGGCAGCTTACCGAGGACATTAAGCCTGAATACCCATGGGAAAAGGGGAGGGGGAAGAGCCTATAGAAATTTTCCTACTCACAGAATCATTATGGTCTTTTGTTAGGTCATCATAGGATGCATTTCATGAATAGATAAACACTATTAGGTGCAGGACCAGATGGCTCACACATCCACATCGTTCTGCTCAGTTCATTTCACACGGAAGTCCTCACCAAAAGACAAGGTTAAGGAATTAAATATCTTTCCATGTAGTATTTGGTGTGTTTAGTTTATTTTAAACATTGAACAGTGCAATGGATGCTTTTCATATACACCTCAGGATTTTGTTTACAAATAGAAATTGCAAGGACTGGGCATGTGATGGAGATAAAAACTGCCACAAGTGTAAGAGGGTTAGATTCACCGGGCATTTGCACACTAAAACAGTTGACATGGGTTTTTTTGTTATATTATGTACTGTATTTGTACATGTGTAAAGTTGTAAATGTGCTACATTATGTATACCCAGTACCTCTGCACTCAATCAAAATATTTTATACACAGTCTGGTCCTGAAGAAGGGGAGTTACTGCTTCTTCACCTGCAAGTGACAATAGCATCTCCTCTGTCATTGTCCAGGCTTGGAATATACATTATTGTTCATAATATATCGTTCGTTTACACGTGAGAAAATGGTGCCGAGATGTGAGTGTGCATATAGTCCAGGGTACCAGTATGTTTGCTGGTTATCAACACGTTATAAAAATTATTGTGGCTGAAAGGATGTAGCTTCACAACTTGGCAGTCTGTGGAATCCGCATCAATAGAAAAGATTAGCGTAAGATTTCTGTCTTCAGCATCCATTTGTCTTGCAGTCAGTTAAAATGAGCCTTATGTCACTTAATGAGGAGCTTCAACATCAGATTCTGAAGATGAATGGGGCCGTTTGGTTTGAAAACCTCTGTTTATTGCGGACTACAGAAAGTAAAACGATATCTATTATTACCAAAACATTGGTTTCGTAGACAAATTGTTGCCGCTAATGGTGAGTAGATTTGAGTTTAAGTGGGGCATAATAGATGAATTATGTAGCTTAAATTGTTTTTCAATCACAGTTTTCTCAGATTTATTCCATTGCATAGGGTGATCCTTGCCATTTTAAACAACTATATTTCAGGCAAGAATAACACTAGGTCAAATATTTTTTTCACCTGATAAAAGCTGACATTTGAAGCTTTCATGTCATCTTGATACCTTGATTAAGCCAAAAAGTGACTTGAACCTCATATTTGACTAGCTGCAAGACATACTATGGTATCAGCTGAAGTTAGATATTATGATCCATATTTCAAACACTCTCCGACATAAGGATTAGTTTCTAGTTATTAGTAAGACATGTTCTGATAAATTATCAATATTGCAGAAAAAAAGGAAAAATACACTGCAGTCAGCAGCAGCAGGCAATATATTTGATCATCATCAGATATTTCTTGCACTTTATGCTAATCTCTTTAAGGCGGGGCAAAACATGCCTTGATGGTGATATGCAGAGACTGCTTTGTTAATCTAAGATTGGTTATTCTGAGAGAAAAGCTTGTCTCTATGATTGTTTTTTGCTTCAGTCTCTTGTCAGATACAGGTCTAATCACTGATAGATAAGGGGCCATAATATTTCTCTCAAGATATACCACTCAATACATTTCTGTTTGTTGACAAGCCTCATGTATCTAAGAGGCTTGTAGAAAATTTAAAAACTTACTCAATCAGTTTGTAATACTGTAATATGATATATGCTAAATAGAATAATGTTTCAACATGAGTCTTGGAAATCAAGGTTTCTGACAGCAACATAGGAATGATGCACTATAATATTATTTTCTACCCTGGGAATGGGAAAATCTTCATCGTGGTGTAAGTGTCATAAAACAGGACAAGAGAATCGTTACAGTTTTGTTACCCGTGCATATTCTGTAATATTCTGTATTCTATAAAAAAATGTTTGCTTTGTGAAATTTCCTAGGTAAAAGGAAATGTAATTCATTTTTTGTTAAAGAATGCAGATCTCAGTACTGCTTGTAAATACAGGTCTCATATGATGATTGGTAACAACTAACTTCAAACACTAACAGTTGTTGTTTGCAGTTTGAAGTCTGGTTTCATTAGATCAGTAATTGTGATACTATATTTTAAAGACAAAGGGCAGCCCCTGTTTAACTGGTATTTACTCTCTGTTGTAGCCAGATTTGTGAAATCTAATACAGTAACACTTATGAGTACCAAAAGTATACTACAGTATTTAGTCTTCCCAAGGATTTGAACAGATTGTATTTCAAATATTTAGAAACTAAAGAATTTAGGACATAATTTAACCTAAGTGACATTCACTCTTGTTCTATACTGTATGCAGATAAGTATATTTTCAGTTGGTTAACATTCTGTATCTATTTTTTGTAATGACATCAACCAGGGGTGACAAAACCTTGATCTCGACATTAAGTATGTTGATCATGAGGTTTTGTCACCCACGGTTGGAATGTTTAGGAGATTGGCTAGGCACAGACAGTATATACATACAAGTAGATTAGGGATGACAGTGTTTATTCCAAGTATATATGTATGTGTATTTATATGACATTATGTATGTATCCAGAGTGTATACTGCAGCATTGATCCTTATCATACATAACAGTACCTCATTATTAAAGCCATTCTCTTTTGACCGCAGGAGCTTAATGTGAGACCGTGTACCAGAAGTTGAAAGTGTGATTGAAAAGTTATATTGAGCTTTCTGTTTTAGTATTGCCCTGACTTGAAGAGAAAACATGCAGGCGAAGGGATGTCACACAAATTGGTGGACAGGCCTTGGGGAACATGACATCAGAGAAAGACTAGTTAGCAACAATCATATCGAATGATATTCATGCAGGGAGTTCACATGGATATCAGAGTAAACTGTCATGTTGCTGTCATTCAAAATTCACATCATGTAGAGAAATGGTTCTGAATGAGCTGATAACCTTACACACTTTTACGTAACATCTTGGTTTATGTAATTAAAATTAGCAAAGCAACACAGTCTTGTCACCCAGAATGTATCTAGTGCTTTGAAAGATTTGGTCATATGAATGCAAGTCAGTTACTAAAAAATAAAATAAAAACTATGATGCAGTGACTTTATATGAATCACTTATAAGTGGTGGAATCTATCCTTTCCCTCCTGAGGAGGGTTTTCTGCACTGTCTACTTAATCATATTTAAAGGAAGAAAACTCAGCAAACTGCAACAAAATTTCTGCCATTCATCATGCTTATTACCAGTTTCCATACTGCAAATGGAGGAACATTTGCTTACTGGCTACTTTGCTTGTAAAAGTTAAACCCAAGATAAAGCAAACTAAACATGCTGTGTAAAGAGCCAATAAAAAGTAGGCACATTCGAGTTTATCAGCTCAAGTTCAAGTTCAGCATGGAAACACAGCAAGGCACATTTGGGCTCATCAGCAAAGAATGATTTATTGGTTGGACATTACCTACTTGTATGGCATATGATATTGATTTTGTAACCAGTACTCCAGAAGCTTTCAACTTCATATAAAATCATGGTGAAATCTCAGAATGACTTTGGATTGGTGATGATATGAAGCTGCTAGGGTCAAATGAGAATGGTGTTTTCAGGCACAGTTTATGTGTGAGTTTCTTGTTTGGTTAAGATGTGATATGACGGAGGACTTCAGGGTAATGAAAGAATCACAGGATTCTAGGGCTTGTATCATATGTATATATTGGAACAGAGGAGTGGTTTACTAGTATGTGTAAGTGAAAGTATGTACATGTTGTCAATATACCTGTAAATGTTTGTACATGTTATCAGTAAGCATGGAAGTGTAGAATGAATACTGTATGATTTTATTTAATGTAGCTGTCTGTTACAACAAGCTGCCAAAGTAAATACTGTAAAACCTCACAAGCTCAAGTTTCAAAAGACTTGCTCAGGAATGTGTGTTTATGAAGTAAATTAATAAAGAAATACAAGGCAAAAGACCATTCTTTTATAATGGAGAGGCAAGAAAATTGAGCATGTGAGATTCTATTGTAATATACTGTCACTGCTAACAAAACAATTGACTTCTCTTTCTTTGTTGCTTTTTTGTTATTAGCAAGAAATACAAGACCAAAAATATTTACTTGTATTTCTTTGAACAAAAATAAGCCAAAGCCACAAAGATAAAATATATGTTTTAAGCCAAAAGCTGGGCATATTTCATGTTTCTAGCATGTCAGTTTTCATCTTGGCTTCATAAAAAGACATAAAAGTTAATTCAAGTTACTCCAAATTCTGTGGCCATTTTGAAAGTCCTGTGACGATATGATTTACTCAGATTAATGACTATATATTGGAAGCATAGGAAAGAGAAAAGAGCTGTAATATCCCACGGACTTTTGTGGGGAAAATTCAACTGACTTTTTCAATAAAGGAAGTATAAAAATTCCATGTGGCTAACCTAAGCCAACTGAGGCCTCCACATGGCTGAAACAGGCCTGCAGCCCCAACTGTTTATTTACTTTGCAGCTCCGTTTTCCAATCACTTTCAATCAGCTATAGCTATAAGCATAACTCAGCTTCTCTTTAATGGGATGGTATGTCCTGCCTGGCTGGCTGATTCAGACAGGTAAATTTTTTGTTGTTTTAAAAATGTTGTGATAAAGTAGATCAAGAAGTTATGATAGAAGACTATACATGTGAACAGAGAACATTGAGTTTAAGTAAGTCATTAATGTTTAATGGCAGAGAATGTGGATGATTATATGGTGATTGGAACTACTGCGGCCATAAATCTGATAACTGCTAACACTAATTCTTGAACTACACCAAACAGTTTTTCCAACTACCAATACTCTGTTGAGCATTAGAGGGGATTTTAATTTCAAAGCAAGCTCAGGAAAACTGTGGCATCTGTAAAGAGATTAACTTTAATTTTCTTTTGCACAAGTTGAAAGCAACATTGTAGGTTTTGAGTTTGCGTAATATTGATAAACTTGTAATTGAACAGTTTACAAAGTAAGTGGTTTAGGGAACTTATTCTGGATTTTTTTGTGCTGTACTTTTTTAACACAAGAGTGTTGGTATCTCCATTTATTTGTGCATTCAACAGATGCTTTGGTTTTGTTTTGCTCTTCAGAAAATTTGAAACTAGATCTTTGATGTTGAGTATGTTGAGTGTTAAACATATTCATTATCAGATATGTGACACTGTAATTTCTGCTCTGTGAGGGTGGAATTTTTAAAGTAATTTAATTACTAAAGGTTATGGATTAAATGTTTATGTACTTGTGTGTCTTGGTATGTGTAAACAGGTCGGTGTGACTAGATTTTTATTTTTCAGATACATAATCTCTGAGGCTGAGTTGAATGATGAGTTTTCTTAAACCTTGTCTAGGACTCCTGTCAAGCACTTGGACAGAGTCTGGGTTTAAAGGGAAAACATCAGTCAATATAATCACTTCATTAATATGCTCATTACTGCAAATATCTGGCCATTATATTCAGCAAGATATATTATGATTATGTTGCTATGTATGTACGTATTGCAATAAAATTTATTGTCTTTGTCAATATTTTGATACTTTTATTCTTTTTTGTAAGTCATTAACACATGAGAGTGAGAGAGAGAGAGAGAGAGGAGAAGGAAGAGGAGGTGAGGTGGAGGGGAAGAGAATCTTTACCTGGCAAATTACACAAGGGTTAGAGATGCTGAGTAACACACACAAAGGGAGGTAACAGCTGGAATTCAGCTAAGCTATAAATAGTGGTGATATCATGAGTCGGGCCTGAACTTTTAGGAAATTTCCATTTGTTATATTTTTTTTTCAAAACATTTTTAGAAATTTTATGGTGAAACAAATTTAGACGGAAAAGCATTTTTTGTTCTCAAAAACAAAAGGAATATTTGTCCCATAATTTTGCATCCATAATTACGTATTATGAATATTCCAGTATAAGAGATTATGTTTTCTAATTTTTTTTTTAGAACTGATTTTATACAAAGAATCTGTAATCATTGCAATGAATACTTTGCACTTTACTTAAGCAATAGGGAAAATGGACTATTACATCTGGAAAGTTTGAGGTGAGTTAGTAGTACAATGGGACATAAAAAATACAAATATAATTTTGATTGACCGAAAAGGATTGTCACCATGCTTCAAAAATGACCAGCTATGTCATTATTTGTATTTTTGACATAAATATCACAGTGAAATGGCATTTCTAAATGACAAAGCAAATAACAGTCAGTGTGTATCTAAGCAACTGCAATTTCGATGGGGAAAATATTGGTGCATTTTAGTTCTATTCTTAACATGTCATCATGGGCCTTGATCTCATAAACGGCATGTTACTCTTATTCAAAAGTGACCTAAATCTGACTTATGCCATTTTCAAAGTACAGTGACTATTTGCGAAAATAGGGATGAAATCAAGAAAGTTTCTTTCTCCTGAGTGTGGAAGCCCTGCAGCACATATCACAAACCGGGTAAAGAGAAAAAAATATAAGGAGGAGAGAAGAGACAGGAGGTGACGGTCCCCAAAGTTTTGGTTCCTATCCCCTCCCTGCCCCCCCCCCTNTGCAACAGAGGATGAAGTGATGCTGTACACTAAAACGAATCTCCACAAAAAATTGAACGCAATCCTTTTTAAGTATATATGTATCTGATGGCAAATTATGACTAGATCTATTAAGTGTGAAAATTTGATTAAATCATGTGACCTGTACTGTGCTACATGTCTTACTATTTGCTTTTCTTAATGAATAGTCCGAATGGTCTAGTGCATGTGTGAGCAGTCGGGAAGTGTGTTAGGGTCACGGGTGAACACTAGGTTCGCACGTGGAAGTTAGGGACCGATTCAGGCAGTAGGTACTTAAGAATTAAATTGCTGTGAAGTTAGCGTCCCTGTAGTGTAATTGTAACACGCTCGGACTTGCAAGCTGAGAGACCCTGGTTCGATCCCCGGCAGGGACAGAAATTTTCTAGATTAGGGTTTTTCGGCCATTCTTCTCAGAATTGATCATTCACAGTAATTTGGTAAAATCCCTGGTGACACACTTCCTTAAAAATAATAGACTATGTAACATCTGAAAAATTATCAGACTAAGCTCACCTTCCTCCCCCTTAAAACATGAGAGAAAGAATACTATACTGTATTGTATTTCCACCCGGTTACACATGCTTTGCAACACAGTAGATGCTTTCAACAACAGAGACACTTCCACTTCAGTCTACATGCAAATACACATTCATTGTATATTGCATGGACGAATTTTGAAAAATGGGAGGGAAGTTCCCCACAGAACTGACGTGTACTCTTTCGCAGCCTTTGTGACCTAGTGTCCTAGACTAGACTACTTCTCGAAAGGCTAAACAATCTTTGGTAAAACTGATAATCTGATCTTCAATCAGCTAAATATGAACACATAACACAGGGTTGCGAATAATGACCACTGATTTCTATCGGATTTCTACGCAGTATTTAAGATGAACCCAAAGACGTTATAATATTACACTAGACCCCGCACTCGCTACTCGTGACTCAGCGCGAGGCGTGAACAATTGATGACCCAAAATGGCGGCGACGGTGGGGCAAGCAGGTTAGCGTGGCCAGTTGCGAGGCGAGGGCTAGGCTTTGCGCAACAGATGAGGGAGTGTGTGTGCATGTGTGTTTGTTTACGTCGCATTTTATGTGTAACAGTGCCTTTAAACCGACATTTTTCATGTTAAAGGCAGAATATAGCCTAAATTTAAAAAAAAAAATGACAGAGTAAGTAAACAATTGTAGATTTTGAATAGAAAAACTATTATTTATATCT
>JAWQUT010000424.1:51355-61888 GCA_033807755.1 Ellobium chinense | reverse complement strand
AAGGAACAACAACAACGCAACCATAAATGCTAAGGAAAATAAGTTGAAAGGAAAAGAAAAAAGGGAGAAAAAAAGGAAGGGGAAAAAAAAAAGGGGGGAAGGGGCGGGAAAGGTGACAGTGACGGATATGAGGAGGAAGGGACGGAGGGGAGGGGAAGGGGGTTGTAAAATAGTAAAATGGTACTTATCCGCATCATCATGTGTAGCTGTGTTGGAAGTTGATACCCTTAGGATGAAGTGTGCCCATCTCGAAAATCAGTCTGTTTTCCAAAATATAACGATGGCGGGCATCACCCTGGCAAGCTTTTATAGCCGTCACGCTGACATCCGCTTGGCCTTTGTGGTCAGTGCTACGAAAGTGTTGCGCCACAGGTTTGGCTGCATCGTTGTTAATATCCAAGAGGTGCTGCCTGAACCGATCGGCCAGTCGGAGACCAGTTTCCCCAATATAGCACATGTCGCAGTGCTTGCATTGGATGGCATATATCACATTTCTGGATTTGCATGTCAAATTATCACGAATTTTGAAGGTTGCTTTGGGGAATGTGAGAGTTTCGCATTGGAGCACAAATGGGCAGGTTTTGCATCTGGTCCTGTTGCAAGGTTTGGTACCTGGCTGGGCAGCACGGCATTGCCGTAGTCTGCTGTGGACTAGCATGTCCCTAATGTTTGGGTTACTGGAAGGCGACTAGTGGATTGTCGGCAAAGATCTCCCTGGTGTCTTCAGATGCCCGGAGGATGGATAAATTCTGTGTGAGGATTTTTTTGATGGCCAGGTTGTGTGGATGGAAAGTTAGAATTAGCTTAATTCTATTCGATGCAGCGGCGGTCTTCTTAGACATGGCGTCCTGTCGGCTGATATTTCTAACTCTTTGTAGTGTCTTATGCAGAATGGTCTCGGGGTATCTTCGGCCACGGAAGAAATCCAGCATCTCCAGAGCCTTATCCTGGAAATCATCCTCCTCCTTACATAAACGTCACAGGTGTAGAAGCTGCGAAAAGAGGATGGAATCCTTGCATGTTTGGGGATGGGATGAGGAGTATAGAAGATATCCGTGACTGTCCGTGTCTTTGTAATGGACGGAGGTGGACAGGCCCTCAGGGGTGATGGTTACCTGGATGTCTAAGAAATTGACGGATGAAGAGGCGACCGTGGAGGTAAATTTGATGGCTGGATGAAGGGACTGCATAAAAATCGATGTATGCTTGCAATTCTCTTTCAGGCATGCAGGTCACGCCAAAGCCGTCGTCAATAGAAGACAAATTTGCTGAAACGTTCTTTGTATTGTGCCGTGATTCTGTAAAGCTTTCCACCTACTTGCTCATCTACACTCCATGAAATGATCTCGGCTGTCTGGGTACCCGCCTATCATGATGAAACGAGCAGTTTGCTTTAAAGAGATAATCCCCTGAGGGTGGATCTTTATGTTTTGTGAACAATCTCATTGGTAGCATCAAAGAGCATTGATGACGTTACTAAAAATTAATATTATTTTGAATAGTATCCACTAAAATTGTCTGAAACTGTCCCTAACTACATTCACCTCATGTCTTAATCAGACCTCAATGTAAAATATTTGTCACTTCTAAATTATAGAAGCTTACTAGACCATCTTATTTTTGGCAACACTCATTTAAAAACATCTTTGATTGGTGGTATTTAAATAATTATCAATGGCATCACATTGTCATATGTTCTACAGTGAAATTTCCTTCTCTCAGAAGAGAAATGTGAATGTATCACTGCCCAGGCATTCTACAACATAGTATACAGATTTCAAAGCACTCTGCATATGATCCACAGCAATCATTTCTCAGTTTTGTTACGGTGGCTATCTTAATTTGTTATCATAGTTTGAGGTGGATAATAGCAGATTTTAGTGTAGTGAAACCTGGCCTCTGTGCTCCTTACCATGAGTGACACCCCCTCCTCCCCCCCCTCTCCCCGTGACAAATTATGGCCAGCCATTTCGCATTATGCATGTTTTTTTTTGCACAGAAATAGCAGGTTATTGCATAATATTACCAGCGTGTCAAGACCTGTTGTAACAACTGCACATTGCAAAGAGGCATTTCCTTGTCTTGAGAATGGTTCGTTCACATTCAGCAAGACATTGAAGCAGGTGTTGTCCGCATTAGGGAGAGGGAGCGAGAGTAGGAAAGGACAGAATAACATCCATGGAGTAGATCCTTTCTGATGTGTAGCTATTAAAATCAAGGGAAAAAAATAATAAACTTGGAATATGTGAATGTGCTGGGGATCTCTTGTGAACAGACCAAATTAAGCTACAGATTGTCAAATCACTACATAATAATTTTTGAAGCATTGTTTAGCAGAAAGTATTATCACAAGAAAAACAAATATAAAAGCCCATGGCCATCATTATGGGTTCACTGTGCTGTATTTTTTTTTATGCTAAAATCCATTTTTACCCTCGGCCTGCAGATATTTACTGTAAGATATACAACTGTTGATAATAACCAGATTACCAAAGGTACACCAGGGGACCGTCCCTATGATGAAGGACCATCTCTCATGATGACCACTTTTCCTATTCACCTTGGGTGTCCTTATACGCCCGGTTTCACATTCTGCAGAAATGGTCTCAGCAGTAAAGGTAACAACAATAATAATAAAGGCATTATCAGCAACAACATTGTCATGGTGATATGAACGGTGACCAGGGATGTGTACGTTCACAAAAAAACGGTGAACTCAGTTCTGTTCCCTATTAAGTGCCAAAACAGCTAACTCTGTTCTGCTCCCCATTCAGTCTAGACCATCAAATTCCATTGCATTCACGCTGTTTGCATTTGAAAAACTCTGTCCTTGTCTCTGTTCCATTTTGCTCACTTTCCCTGCCAAAAATAGCATGTATTTTCTGAAACAGCTGATTTCGCGTCAGCAGGCAAAGATTTTGATATTTAATGTATGTAGTTTCATGTGTGAGTGTTTCATGGCAGGGGCACAAAATGTTGCCACTTATGTGACTTAGTGTGGAGAACATAATGTTGTCTTTCAAGTCTTCTTCCTAATTAGCAAAAAAAAATCCAGATTCTCTTTTACAGACACAGAAGTTAAAGGAAGACTGAACCGTCCTACAGACCATATTAAATCATATGATACCCTACTATTCCAATAAAAGTCTTTCAAGTGTCTGTCATAATGATATAACACCTCTGCTGGCCCCTGACAACCCACAGGATTACATTATCCAAAGTCCGAATTGTTACAACCACTGCTCGTGTGGCGGCCATAAGCTTACGTCAAATACGTTCTCGCCACATGGCCAAGCTGTCTAGCCAGTGCTCTGCGGACGGGAGATAGCATGTTGGTATGAATGTTTTAATTCCTCTGTGAACAGTAGATATGCCAAATAAAATCATGCTGAGGTAATAAAAATGCAGAATACTTTTTCTGGTTTACACTATCAAACTTTACTTTTGAATTTGGATTACCAGAACCTTAATTAAAAGCTGAATAATACATTGTCAGGTAGAGGCGTCTGTACCTGTTGGAACGTAAGTGACGTCAGCGTTTTTGCCGCAGACTTCTGCTGATCGGGGAAGGGGAATAATTCTAGACGCGACGGCCAAACCCGGTAACTCTAGCTCTCCTTATTGTGTCATATTACATACGCGCACAG
Source organism: Ellobium chinense (assembly GCA_033807755.1). Classification (NCBI taxonomy): domain Eukaryota; kingdom Metazoa; phylum Mollusca; class Gastropoda; order Ellobiida; family Ellobiidae; genus Ellobium; species Ellobium chinense. The sequence goes on along the minus strand of JAWQUT010000424.1, from coordinate 58,241 downwards.
TAATAGAACGATGCTCTTTCTTCGCAAAATTGACTCGGTGGGCACCATAGATAATTTTCAGAGAGAAAAAGTATTGAAAAACGGAAAATTATTTTTGATGTGCGTGTCCTACTTTAATATTTTAACTGCCACCTGCCAATAATAATTGTGTGTGAGTGCAGTGTTTTCCATCAGGAAAAAATCTCAAACTCCTCCCTTACCCACCCCTGGAATATACGATATAGACTGGAGAAAAAAAGTGCACAAGCAGCCTTATGGTCTCGAATTGCATGAAATCAGTTTTAAAATTCAAGACTGTGATGTATTTGATATTGTAAGGTAGGCTTAGATCATTATTTTGGACAAGTGTGGCTGTTGGAGTGAATGGCAGCATTAATCACATTTAATGCATAGCATAACCTGTTGCATGGTTCTAGTTGATGCTAAACAGGTTTTCATTAAATGGATCTTGACCAGCAACAATGTCTGATCCTGCATTACTAGGACACAGTAAGCTTTAATTGTCACTGAAAATTGTTCCAGTTACATTGCAGCACTGCTTTAATGGTGAAGAATAGTTTTGCACACTCGATCAAAGGGAAGTCATTTTAAAGGCAAGTCATGTGAGCAGATGCAAGTCAGTGGTGCCGTCTTTCCAGCTCAATGCTGCCCTCTGCTCTCTTACCATCTCAAGTTCTCAACCTTTTTCAGATGCCCTTCTACGCTATCCAATGAATCATTTCTTCACTTATGATAATTATATATGGCTTCCAAGCTGGTGTTCAGCTGTCGGTCGTCACTCATGATACGGAGCTTAAATGGGTATAAGCTATGTTTAGAGCCAGATCTAAGGTGGTCAAGCCCCAGGAAGCAGTTGTGGATACCAGGTGTCATCTTCTCTTTATCATCAGTAGGAGACATGTTTCCTTGGCCATTAAAAGCTATAAGCCAGTCCTTGATTTGCAGACAGTAATAGCAGCTTCGTCTCGGTGGTAATATTTACCTGACATCTTAAAAGGGCAGGAGTGACAAACTGATCTTGCTGATTCAAAGAATGACCATTATAATTGACAGGTTAAACTTAGCTGGTGATCGCTATGCAGCGAGTACAGTTACCAGCAAAATGAAGGAAAAAAGACACCTGATTGCCAGTGTGTGATCAAAGTTGGTAGGGACTTGAACAGGAAATAAGCTGCGATCTATCCATGAAAAATTATCAGTTCCATTCATGAAAAATTACCACTTCCATTCATGATCCTGATCATGTTGAAGCAAGGGATCTTGGTTCACTCCAATCTCGAAAATGGAACTTAGTTCATATATACAAAGTTCTCCCATCCCTGAAGGTGACAACAGTCGCAATGACAACAAAAATTGTTATTTAAATAATGATGAAATTTTTATAAAGTATTATAGTAGACAACAGTTAAAACTGCAGGCCCAAAGACTTGTTTTTCGTTTAAACAAAGTTTCGGCTCGGGCAGAGAAGCCTCAAAACTCGCCAGTTCTTAGAGAGGTGAATTTTCTGTCCGGGCTGTGGATTTAAATACAATCATTCTGACCTTAGGATAGTCAGTCACCGACAAATCTGGGTTCCTGTACAAGCTCTTTTATGTATCATATTTTTATTGGTAATGCCATAATGTTATATCAGGTGGATTATTGGGACTTTAGATTTCTGTCTTCATTATGGCATGGGAAAAAGCATCATGTGGGGCTCGCAAAAATTTGACTCATTGGAAAACCATTCTTTTCTTGAAAATAAGACCCTCATGAAAATTTGACACAAAATGTACACTCTACTCCTGAGTTTTGTCAAGAGGAATAGGTGGACCACACAGATTGGCTCCCATCTCCCTTTCGCTTCTGAGATGCCAAAAAGATTGTATGTCACATAAACAGTGCTAGCCGTGTCTACAGCCATGTAAGTTTCTCCTTGTCCCCCTCTTTTATCCCAAGACTGCTGACATAGGTCATTGTTCTACAAGTATTCTATCCTCACAGTATTTTTAAAAGTAAAAGTGGTTCTGCCCAGATTTAACACAAAACATTTGAAAAAATGAAAATGAATTTATTTTTTAAAAAGCCAATATTTCATATCTAAGCACTTTTTCAAGACTGATAACTGAAATAAGAGACATACAAGGAAAAGTAAGTGAATAGGAGTCTGAAGGTCAAAAATAGAACAACTGAGAGACTTTGTGAATAGGGCTGAAAATGAAACTAAAATGAAAATGAAAAAAAATAGTTTCTTGAAGCTTTTGTTCAAAATGACACGAAATGTAAACGATTTTGAACAACAGAATAAAACGAAGACGATAATAACATCAAAACTAAAATGAAATATCATCCGCAACTTAAAACTAAAACTAAAATATCAAAAATCGTTTTTCAAAACTATTTTGAAAGCCATGTCATTTGCGTTTTTATAACTATTGTGGGACTCAGCTATTGTGAGAGACCTGAATTGGTTTGCCGAACTATTTTGAAGGTTGTTTCGTTTTCGGTTTTATAACTGTTGTGGGACTCACAACCATTGTAAGAGACCAGAATCGTTTTTCAAAACTATTTTGAAATTATTTTCGTTTTTTTTTACTATTTTGACACTGTGGCGACGCAATGATTAGGCAAGACGAGACAACTGGGCTGGCTGGGACAAAATGGCGACTACATCTTTCCTGCGTGGAGTACCATTGTTCAGTTGGCAGTGCCTTGTTAAACCGAACCAGCATATCAGCTGATAAGAGATACAAAATGAGATAGTGCTTATTATTGAAATTCGTTGATATTGCCTGTATTAGCCTAGGTCTAGGTAGGGCTGAAAACAAAACTAAAATGAAAACGAAAATAGCTTTTGAAAAAAAAAAAACGAAAACGAAACTAAAAAAAAAAGAACGAAACTAAAACAAATTTGAAGAACTGAACAGAACGAAAACAAAAATAGATTTTGAAAAACAACTAAAATGCAATGAAAATGGATTTTGAAACAAAACGAAAACAAAAATTTATGAAAATATCTCAACGATTTCACCCCTATTTGTGAAAGAACATGAGAATGAGAAAAGTTCAAGTGTCTTAGTTATTTAAAGCAACAGTGCACGGAAACACACAGACAAGGCCACACTTACACACACAGACACCCATGTACCCACATGTACATACACACTCACATACATGCAAATACACATATACATCACAAATATGCACCCATAAACAAACACCTACCCTTTTATTCATCCATATATATGTACATTCAGAGCAAGAGTCACAAGTCAGGGGGGAGCATGGATTCCAGCTTCTGGCGCTAAGAATTATGAACAGACACTGTGCTTCTAAGCCCCAAGCAGAGACGCCAGCTTAAAGAAATGTGCTGTAATTACTCTAAGTTTATAATATAGTCTATTGCATGGTTCTGGTTGGCGCTAAACAGGTATTTTTTATATGGACTCCCACTGTTTTGGGCCGACACAAATGTCCACCCTCCATATTCCATGTGTACGTGCCCCTTGCCCCTCCCTCACCCCCACCCTCTTCCCCTGATATATTGGCTATTAGCAAATCATACAGTAGAGCAGGTGCGGCATACCCCAGACACGTAAGCAGAAATGTGATCACTCAGCCGGTATGGCATAATTTGTTTGTGTTTTAACCTAGAAGTACTCTTTAAAATGTCTACTTTCGAAATACTAGTGAAATATTGGAATTGAAGGCGTACACAGAACATAATCCTGAGAGTTTGTGGGTTGAGTCGATTCTACTATCTTGGAGGCATTCTGAGAGCATTGGGAGTCCCAGACACTGTTGGTTGTTGTGGCACGCGCTGTCAGATGATCCTGGACTGGGACTTAAACTTCTCTTTGACCTGCTGTGGTGCCTCTCGTTGCTGTTTTTAAATGCATAGTCATTTCTATTGCTTCATAATTGGTACAAGATTAAGGCCTCTGGTAGGTGGGGGGTTGTTGGAACGGAGAAAGGAAGGAATGAGACACTGTCCATTTTCATGAACCAGAGTTGCAACAAGTATCCACATAAGTTTTTTTTTCCCCCTAGTAAACGAAGAAAGAAGAAAGAATAAAAAGCGGGGCACGATACCACATTAAGCACTCCAAATAAAAGTCCCTCAAAAGCTTAAAATGGGGATTTCAGGTAATATGCCAGGTTTTTTTATAAATAGTGGAAAATGCTTGTGTGAAACTACTTCTGTCAACCAAGCCAACCTTACCTTTGTGTTATGGTCATATCTGATCCCGTGCTCCCTTTTTTTAGCAGTATGATTCTGGCGAATAGGGAGCTGTTGCCGCCAATAATCTGACTCCTCTGAGTCCACAGGGATAAAAGTAAGATCAAGAATAGGGTAACCCTACAGAAACTCTTGGCAAAGTAGTACCCTTCTGATAGGTGAGACAATGCTGGGCTCATGTTGAGTGGACGTGTCTCAATACCTACCAAGGCCTGCCCAGGAAGCTCACCCTGGAAATCAAAGCACGGATAGTCAAAGCTCGACAGTGTTGAACTGCAACCCCCAAGGAGAAGGACACCTCTAAACAATCTGGAAACAATTCTCATTAGCAGCAGACTGCTACTGTCTAGAAAGCAAACTCAAAACAAAGATGTTCCCCAAAACAGAATGTACCATCCATTAAGGGGGGGTGCGCCTCCTGAAAATGAGGTTTTGGGGTCAAAATACCGAAACTGGGCTATTGCTATTTTTAGACACTTTGACCTCTTCTGCTATGAGAAAAATAACTGTTGAGGCCAGAGACATCCGTTTTATGCCCCAAAACGGCACTTTTAAATGGCCACCCTTATCTTGTTTTCAGCAAATTTTTTACATCTGAGTTGAAATTGCCAGTTTTTGGACGCGATTTTCACCCACAAGCCATAAAATGCATCCCATTATGTTATATATCGTATGAAAGGACATTTTCTCCTCTATGAGGTCACATGAATCATATCTGACCAATGACGATGCATGAGACACAGAATTGCTCTAAAATGAGGCATAAATTATGCTTCCATATGGCCTTGCTTCTAAACATAACAAGGTCATGGCCTACTTTTGCCTGGGTTGAAACCGTCACAATGCGAACAATGTTTTGTTTCACTCGTAGTGTATCAGCAACTTCCTTGCGAGATGACCTAGTTATCTGATTCGTCAGTGTTGTTCGCTGTGGCCTCTTTTGTTGTGAGTTTCGTTCGTTGTGACCTCGTTTACTTTGTTTTGAACGTGATAATAAACACAGACCACGTATTGTTTATCGAACGCAAGTATTTCTCTTGCGTTACTTTTCCAGTATACGAAAACGTAACTGATTTATCGAAGATGCCAAGAACTAAAAGACAGCTGAAACATATGAAAAGAGCTGCGCAAGGCTGATGGGCTGCTGAAACTGCAGAGGTAAGTAGTGATATGTTACATCAGTACATACACATGCTAGCCTTGAGTCAATAAAATAACTGGGCTTGTCCTCATTACTTCACCTCACCCTGCCCTGCCCTGCCTGTCTTACACACAGTTGCAGTCGCATAGCTACCATTGCTCCTTTGGATTTTGACTGGGATTGTGTGTTTGTGTGTGTATGGGGGGTGGGGGGGTGGAGAGAGAAAGAGAGATGTATGTGCGAATTCAAGTGTGTGCTTTTGACTATGTGTGCTACGGCGAGTTATATTTTGTTTTTATTCACAGCATATGGAACCTGGTGCTACTTCAACGCCTGTAGCATCACCAGAAAGGCCAGTCACAATCCCATCAACCACAGCAATGTCACCACCACGGATTGCTTCCACATCAGCAGCATCACCACCACCGATTGTTTCCACGTCATCGTCATACGATATAAGGCTCAGTAAGCAGCCTCATTCCCCTCCAACCGAAGACATTTCTGAGACTAGAATTGAGAAGAAAGTTTCGATGTATGAGAGTAGTGTCAATAAGGAGGCTGAAGAATCACGACGTATTCGCACAATTGTAGAAATTGAACAGATTGAAAAACTTATTTCGGATTTGAGATGCCCTGAATGCAGCAGTGTTCATCGGCTGACTTTGAGGACAACCAACCAGTATGGACTAGCCTTGAAACTGAACATTGTGTGTAGCAAGTGCAATGCAGTAGTGTCAAGCCTGTATACCTCACCAAGAAATACTAATTCTGCAAGCAGGCCCCGAACGTGAATGAAGTGTGTACCATGGCATCACTGCTGAGCGGCATGGGTGCATGTGACTTCAAAAACTTCTGTGAATTTGTAGACATGCCTGGTCTTCACATGAAAACGTTCAATAGAGTCGCAAAACGACTGTATGCCAAAAATGAACAGCTAGGGCAAACCATCTTCACAATGGCAGCAGCTCTGGTTCGGCAGGAGTATGCACGCCAATACAATTTGACAGTTGAAGAGGACACCATCTTGGACATTGCAGTATGCTTTGATGGATCAAGGATGACCCGTGGCCACAAGTCTTTGATAGGCGTCGGGAGTATTATTGATCAGGGATGTAAATCTTCCGGTTTTGGCCGGATTTTCCGGCCAACGGACCTTTCCCGGCTCGGCCGGCCGGCTGGTCGGCCGGTCGCGCCGAGAAAGTAGTCGAGCGCCGGAAATAATAATTATTTTTCTAGCTTGATTGCGAACGTTTTTAACTACGAAGTTACCGTTTAGAACTGGCCGGAAATTGCTTGCTTGTTGCCAGGCTGGACGATTGGACTAATGTTGGCCTGTGTTTGGCATATATATATATACATATGTAGATCTAGTCTAGTATGCCGGAATGATCATTGCAACATACAGACTAACTTGATTTGCCCTGGCAAGATTTCAAATTGATTTGGCTGCTTTGTGGTCGTCACCCTGGTACACTGATGCAAACTTATGAAGGCTCCAGACTGTCACTGTCTGTCTCGTTAAAGTA
>JAWQUT010000424.1:23280-51201 GCA_033807755.1 Ellobium chinense | reverse complement strand
GGGGGGGGGGGGGGGGGGGGGATTTTCCTGATTTTTTGCTCTTGGCCATTTACATCCCTGATTGATGCTCTTACTGGACTGGTACTGGATGCACATGTGCTCAGTCTCCGTTGTCAGCTGTGTCAAGACAGGCGAGTGGATAAAAAGAGAAAATCCACAGCGATATGACAGATGGAAAGATGAGCACATCGCTAGTGGCGAGTGCACTATCAACTTCCAAGGAACGTCCAGCATGGTGGAAGTGGCAGCTGCTTCAATTTTATGGGCCAGATCAGTGGAAAAGCTTGGGCTGCAGTACACGACGATGGTGAGCTATGGTGATTCAAAGGCTTTCAACAAAGTGGTCCAAGATCAGCCCTATGGCCCTGACATCATCATTGAGAAAGAGGACTGCCTGAATCATGTGGGCAAGTGCTTAGGAACTGCCTTGAGGAATCTTGTAGCTGACTGCAGCAAAAGAGGGACCACTCTTGGAGGACGTGGCCATGGTCGTTTGACCGTAGACACAATTCGAAAGCTCCAAATTTACTACTCAAGAGCTATCCGAACATGCAAGACTGCATAGGAAATGAAGTCAGCCATTCTAGCCAGCATATTTCATGGCTACTCAATGGACGATCTGTCTCGACACCAGTACTGTCCGGCTGGTAAAGATTCCTGGTGTTTTTACAAGAGATCAATCGGGGAGCACCTTTATCCATCAGGACACAAAAGAACAGTACACACCCCACTGGATTACAACCTGCTGCACAAGTATCTTGAGCCAATCTACACTCGGCTAACGGCGAAAGACCTTCTGAGGCGGTGTGAAAAAAAAGCAACTCAGAATCCGAGCGAAAGCTTCCACCACTCGATTTGGTCAAGGTGCACAAAGTCGAAATTCCACAGCCTGAAAAGGGTGCAATTTGCCATCACAACAGCAGCTGCCGAGTTCAACAGAGGACCAAGTGCAATTGCTGACATAAAAGAGACACTAGGATTTGATACTGGAATGTATGGAACCAAATTCGCAAGGGCAAGACAACACAAGCGTGTATCAAAAAGTGTCCTGGAAGCCACAGCTACCGCCAAGAAAAGGAGAAAGATGCGGGCTGAGGCAAAGGAAAAGGCCAGAGAGGAGAAGGAAGCTGGAGAAGGAGGTCCAGCGTATCAGGCAGGGGTGTTTTGAGGAGGTGTGGTTTGCTTTTGTCCCTGGAGAATGTATGAAAAACTTTATCAAAATATCAAATGCGAATTCTCCACTTTTTTTCTTAAGGCTTTTTTATTTCTGAACCGACTGACTTCAAATTTGGAATATATCTGTCTTATAGAATGTGTTTCAATAAAATGCATCCCCTTTTCTAGATTTTATTCACGTTTTTGAAAAAAAGTCGATTATCTGGTGGAAAATTGAGAAAAATACACATCCGTCAACACACATATTTCAAAAATTTTTTCCAGACATTGTATGATAAATAAACAAAAAAGAAATGCATTTTATTATTTATATAGAGCTATTTTATGTGCAAAATTTGAAATGATCACATTCAAAACTCTGGGAGCCTTAGGCTTTTGAAAATAGCTCATTTTCAACACACGAAATCCAATATGGCGGCGTTGCCATGGCAACCGTACACAAAACACAAAAAAAAATCCACATTTTCCTTTAATTTGACCATGCTGAATCTGAATTTAAAGCTTAAAAAGTTCCTAGTTCAAGCATTAACGATTTCACTCCCAGGAGGCGCACCCCCCCTTAAGGCGGGAAGGAACAGAGTACATACGAACAACCCCTATGGTCAGAAGCTTAAAAAAATTATATAGGAAATGACTAATGAGAGTAGAAGAGAGAGAAGTCCAACCTCAAGGCTAATATAAATGTTTTCATCAACAGTCATCAGTCATCTCTAAAGGACACCCCCATTGTATGATGAGGTGGAGAAAATTTGAGCTATTCTTTCTGGTGTCTCTGGTTCTGTGCAAAAGTGCAAGGCCTTCAGTTTGGTTTAACAGATATGAACAGTTTAATGATTGTTACCACACCTAAATATCAAAATACATCATCTTCTTTGTCAAATGATTACAGTGGAAACCGCTTAAGCGGGACATGCGTAAGCGGGATGCCCGCTTAAGCGAGACGACTTGGAGCCAGATCTCTGAAATATACACGCTGTTTTTGACAGGAATGCTGAAAATTGTCACCATCGTGCTGTGTCTCAGTGCTTGTTTACCTTTGCCCATCAGCTGAAAACCTGAGAGCTACAAAGAAGCTTGTACCGACGGCCCTGATTACCCCCCTTTACGTTACGTGAGAAGTGATTGACACTACCTCCCCATAGCCTTCTGTCAGGCAGTTGACCCTTCTGCGCACGCATGGACGAATTAAAGCGAACATCCTAGCCGCTGGTCATTTAACCCGCGTAAGCATCAACGGATCAAGATTTAAGTAAGCCCCGCCCCCTGTCAGCCACACTTTGTCCTTTCTTCAGCTTGGGCAATGATTGACACTTACAAGCCTTACCTGCACAACATTCGGCTGGGGTTTTGTTCACATAGGCATGACTGTCATTCGTGTTGCGTAAAAGCTTTTTGACACACGCCTCTTGCGTTGCTCTCTGGCCAGATGTCGAGCGAGAATGTGACGCTTATCTTTGCCGGTGTTTATTATCATGTAAATTCGATACCAAATTAGCTTTGATCACTTGAATGGGGGGCGGTGAACATCTCACACTCTCTCCAATTGTATTTTAACATGTCTTCTTTCTTCCCCTCTGATGTGGACAAGTCCCAGTCTTTAAAAGAAATCGTTTTGTTAATTTTCAAAGGAGAGTGGTGAGAAGGCTTAGGTGCTTTTTTTTGAAGCCAACCAAAAATCCCACTCCCCGCAAAGAATGACTAATAATATGCTCTGCAAGTCTACTGAAAATGCAGTTAGACTGCAATAAGTATATTTTAAACAGTACACATACAATTTAAATCTGACTCTGTTGTCACACCTAATAGCAATAAGTAGTGATTATCTCTTAACTTGAATGAAACGAACAAACTATCTATAAAAATCACTTTATAATGGATAGTCCGACTAAGCGGGACGCCCGCTCAAGAGGGACGGTTTGTCGGGAACAGAGCCGTCCTGCTTAAGCGGGTTTCACTGTACCATCTTTGAGTGTGAACACACAGGCAGTCTTTTAAGCTCCAAATCTGTTTGTGTCTTTTGGCATTCACGTTAGCTCACCGAAATGGTCAATCTGTGTATTTATTGACTAAAAATAATGAACCTTATTAAAATAAATATACCTCATTATAAATGTTGATTGCTCATACACTGAACTCTGTGTTTCTGTGATAGTGAGCAAAGATTACCTAGTCATGATTATTAAATTTTCGCAAGAAAAGGAAATAAAAAGCTCTTTCATATGAAGACAGCATATTAGAAAAGTAAATTGGCTGGTTTGGACCTATGCACAGTCTTATTGTTTTAACTAATCCTATTATCTCCATATAAATGTTATCAGTTGAAAGGCTTTTGATGTTGCTGTTGAAATAAACTTTATACACTGTACTTTTCTGTGGATTTTTTTTTCGTAAAATGTGAATGTGGAACAATAATGCTGTTTGCAACTTTCTGCATGTTTTTGTGCAAATATTTGGCATTCTCAAATGAAAATTTCTTGAAAGACAGACATGTGCATGATATTAAAAAACCAAACAAAAAAAAAATATAATCATATTCTAAAAATGCATATAAAATTAAGCATATTGTCCTACATTGTCATGGAGTGAAATTTGTGCAGAAGGAATTTTTGGTTTAAAAAATTGTATGTCCAGGTGTAAGATCAAATATTTATATTTATAAAAGCATTTAACTATGTTACAGGAATGTGTTAACTATGTAACAAGTAAAAAAATACATTGTGAATGACTTCTCTTAATGTGGAGATAATATTAGGAGTTTTGAAAAACGTTGTTCTTCCAGATTCCTCACACTTTAAAAGTCATGGGAAGAGTACAGGCAAATGCTAGGTCCACAAAAGGAGAGTTTCATCCATTAATAATTATAATGTGTGTAAGAAAGACAGGGACTCATTAGACCTTGTGTTGTGACTATATCAAATCCATATTTTGGTAAAATGAATGTTTCATTTTGCATTCCCCCACCATTTGCATTCGCAAAATAATGCCAAAATCCCCAACATCACCATCAGTTAGCTGAGTATATGTAAAGAACGCTTTCATGTATGCAGATACACCATTTTACATGTTTATGTTCCTTTTCACTTGATGACACAGCTTTCACATTGTCGGTACATGATTTTGATTCTGGCATAATCAAGGCATCTTATGGCAGTGGAACAGGAAGTGGTAGTCTTTATGACATAAGTAGGGCATAGTGGTTGTTGTACTTAAACTGCAAAATCGACATTAAGTGATCAGAAGCAGTATTTCTGCACACATAAATGAGTCACATAGCCTACCACAGTGGGGGTGGGGGGAATAAGAAGGGCAACATTTGTTTATTGTTTTTGAGTTGATTGTTGTTAAATAATAATAATAATGATGCAGTTTCCACTGTCGGCCTAGCCTGTTGACTGTAATATGCATGTGTTCAGATGAAGGATGTGAACCAAACTTTTAAGTCAATCAAACTTCGAGATAATACTGTAATTATGTTGTCTACTGATCCCTAGAACCTAGAAAAACAGATGACATGATTTTCCTTGCCAGGAATAATCTAGAGAATATTTCCTTGTTTTCAATAATTCAGATGATTGATACCACATTCGTATGTAATATCTGTTTAGAGTTTGGATAGGTTCCTCAATGTTATTTTGAATTAGAATTTTTTTTTTTCTTTTTCATCAGCTGAGAAAATGCCTATGCTACCGCGGGGAAATCAGACTGCAGGTAAGTTGTATTCTGCCTGCATGTTCATCCTATTATTTTACTCTGTTCAACTCCCTAATTCTCTTTCCCATTTACATCAGCCTTCTCCTTCATCTTGTCATTCTCCATTTTGAATGTTATTGTCTCACAAGTTATTATGTCACCCTTTCCACTTTTTCTTTCTTGTGGGAGATAGATCATTAGCAGAATGAAACTGATAAAAGCTTATTCTGTGAAGATTTATTTTGTGGCATACTTTGTATTTGGACCCACAGAATATTGACCTTGAGTCTTTGACAATACATGTATCATGATATTAAAGCAAAGTGAAAGTGGATGTACAGGAAAACCCGATGATGTTTAATTCCTTGCCTCTTGTAAACAACAGAGAATAATGCCCTTTAGTTTTTGGCAATTTTCTCAACCCATCATCTGGACTTCTTTCATTTCAAATGTAATAAAAATAATCATAATAGTTCACTTTCAGATAGGGGAAGATCTTCACAGCACAACAAAATAGCATGATACAGTAGCATAACTGTGATAGCAGCACTTGCAAGTCTGTTTTGATTACTGCTCAGATGTGTTTGGTTTCTAATAAACTTGAAAATAAATGTAAATAAACATAAAATGAATAAACGTTTACTTGTTATCACAATTTCTGTAATGTGTTAGGACTAGAGTGACTGAACCAGTCACTGGCACACATTAACATCTCTTTTTTATCTCCAGCAAACAGAATAAGACATGAATATCTTTACCCTAGATTTTATAATAGTATTAAACCTTACTACTAAAACTGTGAGGTTACTGGCATTCTTTCTACACGGATATTATTTAAAACATCGTTTTTGAATAGCAATGCGATCTGGGTCATTTTGGGGCCAAACGCTACCAGTCATCGGCGTATGCTATGAAGCAAAAACCAGGACTTGCACATGATAACTAGTATTTAAACATCATCAAATGCAATAAAAATTAGGCACACTTGCCAGTTTTTGCTTGATGGTGTTTATTATTTGCAAAGTTATGCTCAGGTAAGTACTACCAATCGAAGGCCGATGCACAAGGCGCCGCCATTATGATGAGAACGAAAGATATTTCTGGGCAGTCAAGGAACAATTATACCAGGGACCGTTCGTTATAATTTTCAACCATGATTATTTACAACTTATTACAAGATCTTTTCCTTGTCAAAAACAATAAGAAAGTAAACAAAAAAATCATTCAAGAACAAAATTAACATGAAACAGCTGCTGAAAACTCACCTGAGAATAAATGTCCATGCTGATCTGTTGAATTTTTGTGTGTAAGAAAGGAATGGCCTAGGGACAGCAAAGGTAAAGGCAAAGAGTGGTGGGTATATGAACTTGGAGAGGTACTGGTGGTGCACAAGGACGCGGGACACAGGTCTTCAGGGCTGGACTCTGGGATGTCAGCATCACTAGAACCTCCAAGGATTGTAACAAGTGGGTGGAGTGAGCTGGCAGGAAGAGGAGGTCGATGCCATGTTATCTTGCCATGTCAGTCACCTTGAGGTTGACATGGGTAGCATGATTGTCCATGATAAGGGGCATGGGGCGTTTAGTGCCACAATTGGGAAGGAAACATTTCTCAAGTCAGGCAGTGAATAGATCGGAATTCATATAACCGGTGTCTGTTGATTTAAACATCCAGCTCTCTGGCACTCCATCGGTACATGACTCATGGGACAGGTTGTTTTAGAAGATAATCAGTAAGGGGAGGGCTTGTCCTGATGCCCAAATTGTGGAATTCACTGTAATATGGACGCTAACATTCAGGTTGGTTTGGAAGGCTTGTGGAATTCCTTTCGGGACAGTTACTTTTTCTTTAGATGATTTTGAGTTTAGCCTAAACACTCTTGTGGGATCTGAATCAATGGACATCAAGGCATTCTTTAATAAGTCAAAGTAGACATCGACTTGATCCTGTTGTAGGGATGCGCTACTCTTGTCAAGGAGATGGGGTGTTTGTCGGGACAGTCTGGAATATCTTTCCATCAACTGTGATAGCCATTTATCTGAAGAGTCATTTTCTAAGTTCATTGAAGTGGGACTATTAGTGATAGCCTTTATCACTTCCTTTGCAAATATCTTCAGCATTGCCCTGATTAGAGGGAAATCTAGGCTGGCCATATACTCGATGTATGATACCAATTCCGCCTCAACCTCAGCGTTTAGCACTGGAGGGGGGCCAAATGTGGTATCTTTATATTTTCCATGATCATGATCGCTCAAAGTTGACTTAGGGATGCCATATTTCTTAGAGGTGGCATATATTGAGGCATCTTTCTCCACCTCTGAAACAGCTGCCTTCATGAGGTGTGGATCATGTGTTTGCCTTGAAGGCTTCTGCATTTTCGCCTGGTTGAAGGGGAAAAGGGCAATCCCAAAACTTTGTCTAGGCAGCTTTTATAGTTATACTGTCATAAAATAGATCTTATTATAATATATGAATTTAAATTTTTAGCATTTGTGAATGATTTCAACCTCATAAACCCTTACTGATCGCGCAAATAATGCAAAAAATATGTATGGTAAGAGGGTACGGGTAGAAACCAATTTTTTTCAATGCAATAATTTAATATTCAAGCTAAAGTTTCAGTATTTACCACAGATTACATATTTTTCTACCCTTTATATGAAACTTACCGGCAAATATTTGGTAGTTTTAAAGATATTTTCAATTTTTCCTGAACGCAATGATTGGCAATGTCCTAGCTGTCACTAGAATATATCGTCGACAATTAAATAAAAGTCACCGTCTGCTAGGAGCATGTGACGTCATCACACAAATATGGTAGATGGTGTGAGTTCTCTCACAGCTGAGCTAAAGTTTTGCGAAGTTTTGCTGTTCAGAGGCCAAAACTCTATAGTACGCCGGTGACAGGTTCAGTCACTCTATAGCCTAGACTTCTCTTTCATATGGGGAAAATATTCTTACACAGTGTTTCAGTCAGCCTAATTTTTACTTTACGATCAGTGATTTTCTGGTCTATTTTTAAGAGCTTATATTAGTGTATGAATGAATTTTGATGTTTAGATCTTGAGCACAAAGGTAAGACCTCGGAACATCCCATTTTAGTTTTCCTCCCCGCGTGATGAGAAGTGTTACGATCTGTTGCCAGGTTACCCAGTTTGACCAAGTCATTCTTCACATTTCTGCGGTTGTCACAGGTGTGCAGGCAAGTCAATAACTGGCACACACTTTACCAGAGTTGAGATGAATCAATTAGTATATTAGAAGACCATTTTTGGATGAAATGGTACTGAAATTAACCGCACGCTCTGTTTGAATGAGGCAATAGAATAGATATGCATTTTCTTGCAGAGCGCTGAGCATTTTACTAGAATTCACTAGAATTTTGCAGCCCAGTGTCACCTGATTGGCTGGCAGACAACACATACAATGATCATTATCTGTAACAGTGACCACACAGTTAGCAGGAGGCTGGACGTGGGGTGCCTCACGCTACAAGCATTAAAAAAAAAAGATTTCACAGAATGCAGCTTTGCTCCCAAATCATGCTGTAGCCGCTGGCAAGTAAGGAAATTCATGGTAGTGTTTGATTTGTCATATTGTCATCTTTCATCCCCAATTTCTTTTTTTCCCCCGATCAGGTTCTCATGAAGATGTTGATTCGTCATCTGCTAACGTGTATGCAAACAGTGGCTTTACTGGTGCCACAGATGAAACAAATGTCTATGCAAACACTGACAGGGTGCGTTTCTAGAATAGCCAGTTTTTGTCTGATTTGTTTTGACTGCTTGGTCATTTTGGCTTTAGATATTTTTATTTCACATAATCAGAGGAATTCTTGATTTTTGAGAAAGTACTATAAAAATCGTGTGTTAATTTTAGATTAGTATGTTCCATCTTTTACAGATGTAATTTTGCCTCAGTGTTAGTTATGTGGCGCAAAATTTCAAGAAATAGATTTTTGTTGTATTTTGATAGTGACCTTCATGTTAGTACCAGAAAATTAATTGACATCATAAAATGGTCAGGCATCCTGAAATTTCATGAGTCGCAGTAGTAGTCTTACTGCAGTGAGTAAGTTTTGAAAATATAATTTGTCCTTTCGTTGGACACTTATAGTGTTTAGGTCACTGAGAGCCGGGCTTGATTAATATTAATATTCTCTTCATGGTGGCAGATTGCTGCTCTGCATGAACATTTTCTAAAAGGTATGATTTAGTTTGGAGGTATTTTTGGTGTTTTAATTGCCCGCTTTTTTTAAACCACAACTCTAATACATTAGATGCATATTGTCAATCAATGTCAGATAAATAGATGAAGTTGTGAAGAATAATGGTTTCACCTTACTCAAAAGGAATGTCAATCTAGTATATGTATCTGTGATTTATGTCACTGTTTCATTCTGCCTTCATAAGCCTTGTGAAGGCCAGTTTGAATTAAGAGTTTAAACGTTAGTCGGGATTGAGTGGTGACTTTTTTGGTCATTGTTTAGTAAGTCGGTGCTCTGAAAATAGAATACATAATAATGAAGCTTCATGGCTTTTGTTGTCCTTATCATTTTGTCTTTTGCCCACCCCAAAAAGTACATTTCTCTTTATATTCGCTTCTATCACAAGCAGTTTATCTTTAGGGTCATTCCATGTAAAATGTTACTTGAGAACCAATTTTCAAAAGCAACTTTTTATAAAGCAAGTTGATGCATCATTGTGCAGAATAGCTGGAATAACAGTTCTTGGAAGATTTTTTTTCCCCCTGTGCATGGTCATGGGCTAAGTAGCTTTCTTCTCTAGAATATTGTGTTACCATTATGTCCCATCGGTTACCAAGTTTTTGTCCCATCAGTTACTCAGAAAGATGGCCTTATTGTGCTAAATTATTGTTGTTGAATAAAATTGACACATATTAAGATATATTGTCAGAGAGTATAAAAATATGTTTTTCTGTTATCAGTGGTTGAATTTCAGAAATTTTGCTACTTTGGGCCACCATGTAAAAACGAAGATACTGTTTTTTTGTCCCATCAGTTACCAACCCTATGAGGTGTGATTATATGAGATCCAATTTATCTCTTAAGTCAAATGTTTGTTTTGTCAGTTAATTTGCCTTTGCTCTTTTGATTTGTGTAAAGAAAACTAAATAAAATGAATTATAAGGTAATCTGCGAGTGCTTTTTGTTTGAAAAGTTTCATCTAAATGTCTTGTCAGTTACCATGGAATGACCCTTTAGGGAAATGCCAGTCAGTTTTGTTGTTGCTTTCATACGTTGTGCACATGTGCAAAAGCTTTTGAACGTTACATCATTGAGTACCAACTTGGCAATTGACAAAGTGTTTGCTGCCATATCTTTGACAAAAACAGGTTCTGCTAATATTTTTCCCCATGATAATTTTGCCTTGTAGCAGTATTCACTTTCATCCCCATCAGCCACTGTTACAAAAGATTTTTGAATATTGGACTTTCAGATTTTCCCTCCACCCTTCCATACTCCACAGTTAGGCCTTCAAACTGTTGAACTGTTGGATCATAATTTAGTACTATGATTCTGTAATATCATGTGTCAAGAGAGGCATTAAATACGCATGATGGGGTATGATAGAAGAAGCTGTAATCTGAGGGTGTGGATTTGTTGCATGGCTTGTAGCATACCAAGAAAACCTAAAATCTTTCATCTGTATTCTGATCAAACATTAGTCTTTCCTTCATTTCATTCAGTGCAGTACCAGTATCAGTTTGGTGTGCTTCTGGTTAAATTATGCTTCCCAGGGTCAGTTATTAATTAAAGGTAACATTGCAATTGGTACTAACCTCAGTGGAGAATTTCATGTGTAATTGTACATATACTGGTGATTGTTTTGCACATAAATGTTTCAGTCATAGTGTTGTCTCATAAGGGCCATGGTTAGGACCAAGTGGTCAAGCAACTGTTTGAGGAAGGAATTTTTATAACAAAATGTTGATACAGTACAAACAAAATTGAATTTTAATAAAAGTCCAGAAATTTGAAGACTGGGTGCTCTTTTTTAACAAAGTTGTGGCTTTTTAGAATTGTATCAGCTCCTATAAGACCATTACTGCATGGGTTAATATACATAATGGTAGATGTGGTTGTTATTGTGAATTGACCCACTATCATGCTTAATTTAAAGAGTGACTCTAGTACCTCTTCATTCTTATGTCAACTTCTTTATTTTTATGTCAAGGACTGTCTTAGACATAAGATTCACTCAGGGTAGGTTTGATATCATGTTAATAATTCTGCTAAGATCCATGGGTGTAAGCGTTCAGGATCTGTTGGAAAAACAAAATGAAGCTTTGAATAAGTGATGTGGTAAATACAGTTGTGGCTAATCATACAGAATATAAAATGATTTAATATTTTAATGCCTGCTTTGTCATTTTATTTTAACAAAAGTGGGGTGGCAAAACAACATAATTAAAATCTGCAAAGGAGTGTTACGGATATAGGGAAGATGGCGCATTCCCTGCAAGAGGTACATGGTTCAGATCAGTGCTATGCATATATACAAAAGGCTGTACCAAAGAAAATATCCAACAGTGACTCTTTTTCTACCATATCAGCGATTTTGCCAGTTATGAGAGTCTTAGAAATGGTGCAGAATTTCACTTAAATCACTTGTGGGACATGTTTTGCACATACCCATGTTTTGAGTTACATGTAGTGGTAAATCCATTTTGAGAAGCATTTTAACTGAAATTCTAGATTGACATGGACAAAGCTTTTGTTATGTTTAAGAAACAGAGAGGAGAAATCCATCTCCATTCTCACAACTGACTTTCTCACAAGAAGGATTTCTGGTTATGTATCCTCGTTTTAGTTTTCATTCTTCTCTTTATCTTTAAATGAAATGTCCCATTTCAGAATTAAAGAGTAAACATCCCCAACCTGTTAGCAAACATTCATTTGAACTGATTTTTTTTTGGCCATATAAATTTGCTGTAGCTATCTCTTTTCATTGAATACTGAGGTGATTTTATATAAATTTTAGTAAGGGCACTTTAGAATATTTTTTCAACAAGAAGCAAACACAAGCAACCCATTATTTGCAATTATCCCATGACTGAACATAGCGCACCAACCTCCACAGTATGGGAGTGAACCAAGGACCAAATGTACTGGCTGACACTAGTGATTCTTTAACTTAAAATGTTAGAATTCTGGAAAGTCTTATTTTACTTCTGATTTGCCAACACGTAGCATATACAGTATGTAATGAGAGCAAACGTACTGGCTTACAGCTTACGGATAGCTCACAGCCATGTCTACTCTGATTGCTGGTTTTGTATAAGTGACCACACACGGGTTCTCTAAACTTGTAAAGGAACTTTTAACCATAGTTGTGATTGATTCAACGAGGCACAATACTAGATTACAGTGTGACAATCAAACAAATGGAAAATATATCCACTGGTAAGTTGTTCAAAAACCAAATAAATGCTTTGAAAATTCACACACAAAATATCTTACTATAGGTTCATCTATGTAGAAAATGTTGCAGTGAAAATGAAAAGTAAATAGTCAGATGAACGCATACTGATATTTGGGCTGAAGCAAAAATAAGTGCAAAATGAATGCAAACAAATAGTATTGTTTTATTGCATAATTTTGAAAAATAAAGAAATCAGTGGACATACTTTTCTTCATTCTATTTAAGGGAATGTTCCTAACTTCATATCAGAGTGTTTAATCTAGTGATTTTATGGGAATGTCTCCTCATAACTTAAATGATTCAGGTCTTTGACACCTATTGTTTTTTCTTCTTTTGGCCCTATTAACATTTTGCGTTATTCTAAATATACCACTGTGATTTGGGGAAATTTCTTCCATGGAGGTTAAAGTACTTCTTTTGCCCGATCTTTTAAGGGGGAGGAAAAGGGGGGTCAACGCCCAAACTTTTTCACAAATGTCTTTTGAAAAAGATCACCTCACATTCTGATTTGGTCCCCAAATTTTCATTTGGCTGGTTTTGACCGCGTGCGAATACATAGGTCTACACATTTTATTTTTTTATCTAGAAGGCTCAAATTGTACCTGAAACTTTAAAATTGGATGCTTTATTTAGATCACAGGTCATTTTACACATTTCTACACCCTAACACTGGCTGGCAGGGCCCCAAAAAAGGGGGATTTTATATATTAGCGGATTAATTGGGTTGTACACTATGAGTGATTTGCCCTTCTAATAGGTGTCACAAACCTTAACCCCTCCCCACATTTAATTATTTCCTACATATGTTTTGAGTAGTCAATAGTGATGCATTCTGTACTGTTGAAGTGTCTCTTTCTTGCTTCTTTCATGACAGAGAATGATATTCCTGTGGTGAGGTATATTTGCATAGGGATACAGAAAATTTTCAAGAGTCTCACTCACTGAGATGGATTGGATGAGGTGTTGGTAGCCTTTGTTAGTTCCCTGGAGAAATATGCAACTGTCAGCTGTCAAGCACATTCATTTCCCTACAAAATGGTGCCAATGTTGCTGAATTATATGCCTTAGATCATTCTTATGGCCCAATTAAGAGTTTGATACCTCTCAAAATAGCCAATTCTCTTGATGGCATACCCTATGCTACTTTGATAGCTCCCATGAACCTACAGTTCAACCCTAAAATTTAGCCATGGTAGCCTGTTTGGAAGGGAACAAGTAGGGAATGGTCAGAGAGGAGTGACCTGGGGGTGATTGGGAGGGGAGAGGAAAAATGACCCTCTCTTGGCTGGTCATTGTTTTCATGTAAACACCTTGGCATGAGCAGATAGTTTTTAGTTGACCATATTTGCAACCCTTGATGATAAAATCCACTTGTAACCACACATTTAAAACCTAAAAGTGATCATATTGGCATTTCTTAAAGGGTGATTGTGTTATTGATTGGGGAAGAAGCCCTGGAGAAACAAAAGTTTGGTGCATCTGCCCAAAAGAATTTTTTAAAAATTCAGCTTCCTTTGGCAATACCATATGAGCCTATGGGGTGGGCTGAGAAGGGGTGGGGTGGTGATTTTTCTTAAGGGTAGGGGTGGGGTGGGGTGGGTGGGGGGAGGGGTTGATGGTGGGGTTGGGGGTGGAAGTAGGGAAGGAAAAAGGAACGAATGAAATCTTAAATTTAAAAAAAATGGCCAAATTTGGTGCATTTTTTGGCAACACTGGGTGTGTGTGTCAAAGGTGGGGGGAGGGGGTGGAGGGTGGGAGGAAAACAAGAGAGACAAGGACAAAAAGAGAACGAGAAAAAAACTATTTAAAAAAAAGCGTGTGTCATGTAAACTGAGTCTGCAGCACGTAGATCTAGATCTAAGTCCCATACAGGCTAGACTAGGGGGGGGGGGGGGGGGGGGCTGGGGAGGGCCCCAGGGGTAGAGGAAGTTTAAAAGACTGTCCAGATAGCCTAGATGACCTACCTCGACCACCATGATGTAAACATTGTGTTTCTAAGTGGAAACATGCCAGGTACTAGCTGCCTATTAAGGTCTTTGACACCTATTGTTTTTTCTTCTTTTGGCCCTATTAACATTTTGCGTTATTCTAAATATACCACTGTGATTTGGGGAAATTTCTTCCATGGAGGTTAAAGTACTTTTTTTGCCCGATCTTTTAAGGGGGAGGAAAAGGGGGGTCAACGCCCAAAATTTTTCACAAACGTCTTTTGAAAAAGATCACCTCAAATTCTGATTTGATCCCCAAATTTTCATTTGGCTGGTTTTGACGGCGTGCGAATACATAGGTCTACACATTTTATTTTTTTATCTAGAAGGCTCAAATTGTCCCTGAAACTTTAAAATTGGATGCTTTATTTAGATCACAGGTCATTTCACACATTTCTACACCCTAACACTGGCAGGCAGGCCCCCCAAAAAGGGGGATTTTATAGATTAGCGGATTAATTGGGTTGTACACAATGAGTGATTTGCCCTTCTAATAGGTGTCACAAACCTTCAAAACAATGTGGTCAAGGGACATAACTTCGGTATCTTTTTGATATTTCTGGAGTTTTTATTGAAGGACCGCAATAGCATTTTTTAAAAAAATGATATATATGATCTTTTACATGAAAACACCAGGTTTTTTTATTATTTTTCCTTGCTGTTTGGAATGAAAATGACTATGTCAAAGAGAGTGACAAGTTTTATATGTTTACAGCTTGTAAAATGTGCACAGTTTCATAATTGTACAGAAGATTTTGGGACCATCTTGTAAATGTATGTTTAGTGAATTTTTCCTTGTGTGACATCCATATGGCAGAAGAATTAGAATTTTCCTTTTTAAATTTTTTGTAGCTCAAGGACATTAAAGATATCAGAATAATCTTGACAATTGATAGTAGCGGGTTAAAAAAAAAAAAAATTTGAAGTGAATACCAGGTTATACTATTGTCAAAAGAAAAAAATGCTCGAAAGAATCTGAAACTGAGGAAAGCACAAAGAAAAGTTTGAAGAAAGAAATATTTAAGAGATTGGGCAGTCTTTAAAATTTCACTGATTTCAGTTGTATTTTTTAAGCAATATTTGGGCAATATTAGAAAAGTAGAAGTAATTTGTTCAAAGTGCTTTTCAGGTATATAGAACGGAGATAGACATTCTTACCCCAGTGATTCCCACCCTTATCTTTAATTGTTTCACAATTTTATAAATCTGAAGTTAGGCAATCACTGTCTGATAAGTGACATCACCTTGTCTTATTTACTTCATGGCATGGGCTAGTCAGCACAAATGCGAATCATGCCATTGCCCCTATTTGTGACACACACGAACAAAAAGCTACAGATAGCCTCTAACTTATTATAAGTTACCGGGATTAGCTGTTAAGAAGGCAGGTCAAAAGGTGATCGAAACATCATATTGCAACTTTCATATTTTGTAGCATAAATAAATAAATTCCCCCTTTCTGTTTTCTTCTTTACCTCTTTGCCCAGTTTCCAGTTGCTACCCATTCATTCATTCATTCATTCATTCATTCATTCATTCATTCATTCATTCATTCATTCATTCATTCATTCATTGATTCATTCATTCATTCATTCATTCATTCATTCATTCATTCATTCAAAAACTACAACTACAACTTGTAATTAGAAAAGATTTTGTCTGAATATAATTGTCTTTGAACCGCCCAGGTGACATCTTGGCTCTTACTTCTCCCTTCTCCTACTTTGTAAATGGCTTGACCTGACCAGGAAATAAACCAAACAAATACATAGGAATCAAAAGATTTATATTAACGAGACATGACTGTAGTTAGTTTCACTTTTGCAGACTCGTTTTGTATGTACACTAGGCCTACATCCCGACCATTTGCAAGTAGAAGTTGTTATGACAGTGCCAGTCATTTTAATCAGCCAGAGGAGGCTTTAAGTGTACAGTATTGTTCAGCCTGTCTCCAACCAGATAATATTGGGTTGTTTTGGGCTTTATTTTCTTGTTTGATGAATCCAGTCAAGCCCCTGCACTACGCCATACCCAGACAATACATGAACATGCTACACTCTTAAAATTACTCTACCATAGGGATGTGGTATTTAGAATCTGGACATCAGAATGGATTTTTAAAAAAGTTTTGTGTTTCTTTTGTCTTTCCCCTAGCATAGGCACTGGCAGTCATTCAAACGCAACTATATTAGTAATAGAAGAAAATCAGAAAAATAAGCTACATAATTTTGCCTATCCTCTCAAAGCCTACAGAAAAACAACCAGAAGAGCTATCAGTACAAAATTTGCACTGGATGACATCATTACTTGTCATCTAGGCTGAGAATTTGGTGAAATCATACGAAAACTTGACTTTAATTTTCTACAGTTTCTAAAAATGCAACAGTGCTTGGCTTATATCAGTGCGGAAATTGATTTGTAAATATTATTAGGATAATTTGGCAGCTGGGCATAGGACTGATTTTTATTTTTGGTGTATTGTTAGAAAGGCCTTGAGACTGAAAGGTAGTTCATTTGACAAGGCTATGGTTTACGGAGTGTTAGGAGGACAAAAATGGAAACATGATGTCATAGAGTGCAGTCACTTCTTTCAGACCTTGTATTGAAGCATCATGGCTGAGAGAGACAGAGAGAGGCAGAAGTGAGAGAGTTAGTTCAGTGAAACTTGGTGAAGTTTGAAGATTCATTGCCAATTTAAGTTGAAAAAAGGTAGCTTGAAACTTGAATGAGTTGCCAATGATTAAGTGAGTATTGTTTTTCCCCAGATACTCTGCACATGCATTTTCCTGTGTTTGCATTTTCTTTAATATGAAAGTGCAATGGGAATCAACATTATGAACACTTATATTTTCACAGATACTCAACAGGCAGTATTGATGATATTTTAGAAATTAGCCAGAGATTGCCAGAAGTATTGTCCCTCACCCTTTGTACTTTTGCCCTAATAACTAACACACATGAGTGAAGACATGATCCAGGGTTCATATATATAGTTTTAATGTGGACAAGAAGCATGAATTTTATGTAAGTGAATATTCAGACTGATTTATTGACTTATATCGAGGGGTTAAAGCAAGAATGTCATGTATGCAAAATTTCAGCTTTTTAGTTGTCATAAATGATTTTTTTCAAATAAACTAGAATATCTGCAACACTGAGGCGATTCTAGTGCTTAAAGTAATGTGTACAGATCACAAAAATATTATATGACCATACAAAGGAATCTGATTTCATAGCTTTCATCAAAAATTCAAATTCGTTTATCTCAAAACAGCATTCTTGCAGATTATGACATTATTGCTTTAACTCCTCGATAATATAATTATGTGGTTTTTGTTTTGTTGCTGTTGTTCCCATTTTACAAATGGTTTCTGTTTGCAGGTGAATGATGATTTCCATGGTAAAGGTGATGGTACAATGGGATGGCTGTAGATGTTACAAGTAATATATTAAATGTCTTGACTTTGTTATAGTAATTGTCTTGCAGACCTGTGGTAATGAACATGGTGGTGGATGCTTTCTTACTTATTAAGACAAACCATGATAATTTGGTTCAGACTAGTTACAATTGTGCCTCTATCATTGTTTTTTTTTTTTTTCATATTTAGCTTTCCTATTGTCCAAATTTACGCGCTTGTCCACTATGGCCTACTTTAACTCTAGTTTCACTTTGACTACCCATCTTGATGCCATTCTGATTTTTGAACATTCGGCATGTTGATTGATAATTGCTTTGGAAGCGATCTCTGCTTTCGGAAAGTTGGACATACTTGAATAGTGATCTTTCCCTGTTAATCTCATACTTGTGACTAATAGCATCTTTACTATCCTCTTTTGAGATTGCTTTTTGGTTAAACCCTTATAGAATTGTAATCATATTTTATTTATTCATTTTTCTTTCCATGAAAACTGGACATAAGTATGAGCTGTTAAATGTGAAGTGACATGAGCTAAGCAATTTATGGATTTAATTTTACACTTGAGCAATTTGTACACAAACCAACATATTGATTTCATTATTTTTGTTTGGATTTTTTCTGCTTTGTGCTTCACATAATTATTTTCAGTTAATACAATATGTATACATTTATTCATTCAGTTACTTGTCAAGTGTACTTTCTTGTTAAGTGCACTTTCTTCATCTAACTAATCACTTTATGAAGGCAACTTACACTTAATTAATAATAATATGTCTGCAAGAAAATTCATGAAGCAGAGGCCAAAACCAAAAGAATTTTATTTTGGTTTGGATGTGTGATGAGGAAGGAGAAAGGAAACAGGGGAAAGCTAGAGGGCAAGGTAGTAAGAGAAAAGATAGACTGCCTGCACTAATGCGCGGCCGTCACGTATCCACTGCCAAGTGAATTAATTAGGTTGTGACCTCTGCTTTATGAATTTTCCTGCTGGGTCATTTCACCTCAAATCAATCAATTTTATTCAATTTTGCCTTCTTCAGGGCGAGAAATGAAGCTATGTCAAAAAGTTCCTCTGAATTCCTTGTAGTTTCTGAGAAAAAAAATTCTGAAAAAAATTGGTTTATTTTAGGTAAAACGCGCACAGGCATTTTGTCAGAATTTGAGCTGTTATATTTCGAAAACAGTTTATGACATTGAAATGAAAGTGCCCACAGCTCTTGTCAGTGTTTCAAGGTTTAAGGTTATGCTATCAGACTTTTTCTGATTTATGTCAATTTCAACAAATTTGCCCACAAAAATGGCAGTTTGTACAAAAAGTGCCAAGTTTCATGATGATAAAAGGGAACTTTCTCCACACTCACGGTCAAGTTCTTTTTCCCCATAGAATATCCTTGCTCTCTTCTGTTTTTTTTTCTTTTCCAGGAGACTGGGTGACCTGGTGTGTATGTTTTGGAAATGTAGCCCTTCAAAGTTAGTAAAAATCACTTCAGTGACCTTTTAACATGAAAAATGATGATGTGGAATTGCCACAAAATGCTCATTTTAAGCATCTTTGGTGTATCTAGTACAGAAGTTGTATTGTGGTCAGTATTTGCCTGCTTATATGCTAAATTACCGCCCAAAGTTCTGTATTCTTTTCACTTGTGAAACTGAGGGACCTAACTGCAAATATAGTATTACAAAATCAGTGAAGGGAAACAACCTGTCCCGAAGGGAAATAATTACTAAACATTGTTTCTACCCACAAATGATAAGTCAAAAGTTTTCATTTGAGGAAGTAAAACTTAACAGCTTTCTGGACACTTTGCTTAGGGAGACAATTGCTAGTTTTTATCTCCATATCAGTAAGAATACCTTTTTCTGTCCAAAGTTTGCATGCCTGCATTGTTATGTCATAGGTTAACTGTTTGATTTTGCATTCTCCCTCAGCACTTCTCATGTTTTCTTTAAATGACTGTATAAAATCTTTTATATCCTAATAGTTTTTATGCATGCCAGCTGTAGAGGAAAATGGGGAAAAACTCAGCAATAATGAGGACTTTACTCACTTTGATTTTAACCATCTCTGTAAACTGATCTAGTTTCGTTTTCCCTATTTCACCACATCATAAGTTAGCTAATTATGTTTGCTAGGGAATATAACATTTGTTATGAAACTTATACATTTGTTTACATTTACTACCTTCTTATCTTTTTTTAAAATTTATTTGGGGGGGGGGNTTTTTTGGGGGGGGGGGGTCCCCGCTCTGTTTTGGCTTTTCACTTGTACATGTATTTTTTATATTTTATGTCTCTTTCAAATGAAGTGCAAGTTCAGATGATTAGTTTCTTACAGAATGAACTTTAATATACATCCCCAGGTGTCTGAAATGTTTATGGCTCTTCATGAGGTTCTAACCTAAAAAACTGACATCTTTGTAAGGAAAGTGAATGGAAAGTTGTGGAGATCAAACATGTTAAAAGAAAACTTTTTGACTAATCACGTGCTCATTTGTACGTACAGAATCATTTAAAGAAAACATGAGAAGTGCTGAGAAAGAACGCAAAATAAAACAGTTGACTCTTGCACCTCAAACCTAGATATTAGCAAAGATAGTTGATAGTCCTGAATTTTAAGTGACCTATGACATGGCAATGCAGGCATGCAAACTCTGGACAGAAAAACGTATTCTTCTTGAAATGGAGGTAAGAATGAGCAAGGTCTCCCTAACATAAGTATCCAAAAAGCTGTTGAGTTTTACAGTACTTTGTCAAATGAAAACTTTTGACTTATCACCTTCTCACTCATTTGTGGGTAGAAACAATGTTTAGTAATTATTTCCCTTCAGGACAGGTTGTTTCCCTTCACTGATTTTGTAATATTTGCAGATAAGTCCCTTAGTTTCACAAGTGAAAATAATACAGAACTTTGGGCGGTAATTTAGCATATAAATAGGCAAATACTGACCACAATACAACTTCTGTATTAGAGATACACCAAAGATGCTTAAAATGAGCCATAACTAGGGATTTTGGGGCAACCCCACGTCGTCATTTGTCATGTTAAAGTAGGTCACTGAAGTGATTCTTACTAACTTTGAAGGGCTACATTTCCAAAACATACACAACAAGTCACCCAGTCTCCTGGAAAAAAAAAAAACAGAAGAGGGCAAGGATATTCTATGGGCAAAAAGAACTTGACCGTGAGTGTGGAGAAAGTTTCCTTTTATCATCATGAAACTTGGCACTTTTTGTACAAAATGACTAGTGTAGAGCTGAGGAATAAAACAATTCTATGAGCAAAATGTCTGACCTAAACCAGTATGCCAATTTTGTGGAAATATAATTATATCATTGATTATGCCACTTACCAAGGTTAAGAAGTTTCTTTGTGAAGTATCTGGTATTATATATGTGTATGCAATAATAGTGCCTCATTTGAAAGAAAATGAAAAGTTTGTCCTCTCAGATCAGTTATCTCTGGCCATTCATTCCATTCATGCAGAAACATTCCAACAACGCTAAAAATGGTTACCGACATTGTTAAC
This sequence comes from Ellobium chinense, assembly GCA_033807755.1. Taxonomy (NCBI): domain Eukaryota; kingdom Metazoa; phylum Mollusca; class Gastropoda; order Ellobiida; family Ellobiidae; genus Ellobium; species Ellobium chinense. The sequence continues at coordinate 29,959 of JAWQUT010000424.1, read as the reverse complement.
ATAATTGATCTGCTGCACTCTGGCTGGACCAGGTACTTATCCTCTTCAGTTTTAAAGTTAATTAGTCGTAATCTACCTGAAAACTTTTAATGGAAGTCATGTGGCAGTGTAAAAGAATATGTATGTGTAGTGATCTTGGTGTTAACATTACCATAGTTATCGTTAGGCTTGACATTTCTCCGTAAGTTGGTTGTTGAAATGTTTGCACGGTTAAAATGGAGCCTAGGAATCATGAGCATGCTAGTTCCTAAAGTACAAGTTTCCCTTTAGGTCTTGAAATATTTAACCAACACATTGAAGATTGATTTTTCTGTTTGTTGCAGGCACATCAAACAGTGGCAGCCAAGAGCAGCAACAAAAGCAACAGCGAACATAAAGATATGAATGCAGGGCGATACAGAAACAAAGATGGTCTTCTTTATACAATGGTAGAAATAGCCAGTCCAGCTGCAGGCCTGAATGGAAGCAGGAAACCTAAGATCATGGAGGATGGTGTGAATTATGCAACTCTGGAATTTCAAACATAATTGTGTTATAGTTTGCAATATAAGCTTGGAAATTTTTGTCATGCTTCTTAGTTATGAGATATTTTAATTACTGAAAAATATGCAAGGCAGTTATATATATTGTACATAGTTTTTAAGTATAGTAAAACCTGCAAGAGGAATGAGAAATCTGGAATCCTAGGCTAGATTTCTTGTTTACTGCCATGTCCTTGGTGAGATCAGTGACTGCGCTACAGCAGGGGAGCATTTTCATGTGTTGCCCTCATGGATATTCCCTAGAGGATCTGCAGTCACTCGGTCTGTAGAAGTCCTTTTCCAATTCTTTTCAACATGGTCTGTGAATCTGTGATTATCACAATGTTGTTCTTTGACTGAAATGTTGTTGTCTTCCATCACAGAGCTTCAGCAGCCTGTACTTCCATAAACATGCTGTTTGTAGTCATTTCATAAGCCCAGATTTTTTGTGAACAACTATGCCTCCACAGTATACAACAAAACCCCATTCAGTCTTTTTTTCCCTTTGTGACGGGCCCATTTGAGTACATTATTGATCTCATCAGGACTTCCTAGATTCATTTAAAATGCCTTGGAGTTGCAGTTATGTTTTAATTTTTCCGAAGACCACCTGAAAAAAAAAAAAGAAAAATTGTGATACTATAATAAGCTTGTCCAACTAGATTAGTATAAGGTACTTTCTCTTCTTCTCCCTTTCCTTCTCACCTACAACCACCCAAACCCTATACTTTTTCTCAGTCATATATGCTTTTCGCATGAATGATGCTCGCCTTATGGTGCTGATATATCTTGTAAGTTCAGGCATCAAGAAATATGCAAATCATAGTGGTAAAGATCTATCGAGTATCATGTGTACCTTATTTGTAACAAGAGCCAGTCTTTTTATATCACAAATTTTTTTTGCCCACCTGATATATTTTCTACACATTCTTCATACCTTTATGATGCAAAACTTAGTTTGTTGCTAGTTTCATTGATCAGTGGGTATATGCGGTATGCTTTGTTCTGACATTCCCGTTTTGCAAGTGCTTTTGGAAAATCATCCAAATGCAATGTTATTAAATACCCGTAAATGTTTTTGTTCAGGAATAAATAACTTTGCTTGACCATGTTTTATTGGTTATAGGACTGTGAGCTTCACCAAATTGTACGGATCCATCTGCATCAGAGTCTACCAAGCAAAATTCAAGAGACCATTCCTAATGGCTTAGATGCTTTAGGTTCTAAGGAAACAAATTTGGAAAAGGATGGGAAGTGGAGTGAGAATTCAAGTGGAACAAATAATCAGGAATACTTTTCCCTAAAATCTCTAACTTTGAGCTTCATGATTTGCACATTGTTGGATTCATTCAGTGGCCATCAACTATGTCTTAAAGAGCTCAGCTTTGAAATTTACAAAAACTCAACAAACCAATTATCCTGAAGGGTAAACAAAATTGAAAAAGCGAAACTGATTCCTACTGAAGGATACCGAATATCTATCAAGCTTGTGTCATTCCATCACTTTTATGTGACGCTTTTGCTGGTAGGTACTGTATGTATTAGAAGGATCACTTTGAAATTAGATATAGTCATTTGCTAAATGGCATTCATGTGTTATAGCTGGTTTTATGATAAAAGTGATGCTTCAAAAACTTTTTTTAAGATGAAAAATGAGGACTTTCATATTCCTTTCATGTTGATTTTTGTGTATCTAAACAATCAAATTGCTTTATCTTTGATTATATCATATCGCCACCAGGGATTAATACTTTTGTTAAGTCCAATAATGTTTTGTGAAGGATTTAAGATAGTTGTATTTCAAGATGGTGATTTGTTTGCTGATAATTCAGATTGTTGCAAAGGTGCCTTCTTTCAAGTTAATTTGGGTTTCCAGATTTTTATGTATATAAATATGTTATTAAGATGTGTCTGTTGAATAGCAACCCAGAAAATAGGTATTGCTTATATTTTATCTTTTTCTTTTTTTTCATTTTTAAAAGAAAAGCATACTTGCCACCAAGTTCTTTATAATAAACATTTACATACATTCCTAATTCTTTTCCTCTTTAAGTGAATCACAATGAACTGTAGTATATATCTTGAAGTCTGTCAATCTGTAATGAGAAACATGTAGTTTACATATATATTATGTATATACACAATTCATATATATATATATATTCTGTTGCATGCTTTATGCGCAGACTTCATCATACAAATTGAATCTATAAATCAAATCATACTTATTTGCATCAAATCAATTATTTTGCACAAATTATCCATGATAATCAGCACATGTATACATGTGTTGTTTTCTTCTTCCAATGCAATAACTGTTGTTATAAAAAAAGATGAACTATTGTGATAGTCTGTGTGTAAGGTTCTGGATATGTGCCTGATAAATCTCATCATGGGGCATAGAACTGCATGCAAAGTCAATGCTTCACAAAAAAACTTTTTTTTTGCTAAAATCTTTTGTTCAGATCTTTTTTCAATTTCTTGATATGAAATTAGATCCAATTTCCATTGTTATGCCGCTGAGAGATGAAAAAGTGACAGACAAAAAAGAATGAGCAAAATTCCCCTCTCTTTGTCCATTGGTGGTCAGGCTTGCAGAGATTATGTTAAATATTGCCTCAATTGAAGGTGATGACAACATACAACAGTCACCAACAACTCACCTCTGAAAAGCACAACAAGTCCTCCCCTTACTGTCCCTTACTGTATGTGTATAACACAAAACCACAGTAGCTTACTCTGCCAAGATTTGGCTGATCCTGTCAATTTCCTACTCTACTAAAAATTTCTCACATAAGTAAGCTACCTTATACAGTGAACCTCGAATACAACGAGCTCGGATTCAACAAGACCTGCATTCAACGAGGGAAATGAAAATCCCTGGTTTTTTTTCCTTATTTGTAATAGTAAATGTACCTCTGATCCAACGAATACAAAATTCAGCAACCTCAGCTCTTATGAGGTCATCGACCTGAAGTTAGGCTGTCTCACATCCTTTTCACCCACAATAAAACTGTCAGCACCGAGCAACTCCTGAAGGTTTACGTAACAATTGCTACCAATAGTCTAAACTTACAAGACTGAATTAACATGAAAAGTTACCGGTAATATCTGCTTGTGCAAAGGAGCAGAGTAGGGAGAGAGGGAATGGGGGAAAGAGATAGGACCATCTGGACGATCAGCGGAGGGGAACGGAAAATTAATTAAAGCCTTTGAAGTCGCTGCAAGGCAAGGACGAGGGGAGGGAAGATAATGGACAATGAAGTAGTGGAATAATATGCTCGGCTGATGATCGGCCAAGCCTTTTGTTTGGACCAATCATTGCACTAGGCAAAATGTTAATCACAGACTCAGAGACAGTGATTTAAACCATTTGTTTCTCAACATTTACACTGCTTTGTCTACAAACATTTTTTTAAAAAATCGGTTAATGTATCAGCTCGCGATGTTGTCACGCCGATAGTGTCTGGAGTCAAGGGTAGCAAGCAGCGATTAGTGCAAAGTTAGGTACCCTGCTTAGCTAACGGTTCTCACTAGAGATAAACTAGTTTTCACATGACTTGCAGAGACCTTGCATTCCATGAAACATCAGCCTCAACGAGGACTGAAGGTCGGTCCCGGCGACCTCGTTAGATCCGAGGTTTACTGTGTCTCCTCTTAAAAATTTTGATTAGAAATACATGTATGTGAGATTGATTTGCAGGTTTGCTGATCTGAAACCTCACATGATAAAAACTTCACTTTGTTGAGGACTTTATCATTGCAGTTCTCCTCTTTCATCTAGGAAGCAAAACCTCTGTCTGCATTTAAATGTGGATTGGTTTGTTTTCTTCCTATTATGTTTCCAAAATTGGCTTTATAGCATAAGGAGATAATGTTGTGCTGGGTAACTAAAAATGACTGGATAGTCCAGAGCGATTTCTCTATTATCTGGAAAAATCTAAAAATGAGAAATTATTGTCTTGTTATTAATTATATACTAGTATGCCCATTCTTTGACTGAAAAAAACATTATTTTTTCTCAAATTTTTAACCTTCACCTGAGTGGTACCGAGAAAATGCATCTTGAAGGAAATTTGCATATTGCTGCCTTGGCTGGTCTTCCATTTAGCGTAGGACTGAGGTTTGTTGCAGAAAGTAAGGGACAGCCTACCACTCATTTTCTGAAGACATTTATCCACATGAGAAAAATATTCTAGGTTCTAAATTGTATGTCTGCTTGTCATATATAATCGAGAGAAGGCAATTGTTCTCTCTTTGCTGACATATCTGTATTTGTATAAAAAATATTTATATACGTTCTGCAGTCATATGAAATGAGGCTTCAGTGTAGCTTATTGGCTATATCAAGTTATTGATTTCACAGAAAAGCTTTCAGATTTAGCTAGCATTGGTCTAGCCCAAAAAATAATTATTAGAAGTAGACTATTAGGGTTTCATCCTTGTGCAGCTGTGAACATTCTGAGAATAAAATGTGAGGAATGAATGGTTTTACTCCATATAAGTCAAATACAGTAATCTACTGCACCAGAACTCAAAATCTGTTCACCTAAATTTTTAATTGCTCCATAAAATTAATATTTGGTGGACAAAAAATGATTCTACCGGTACTTTCATTTTCTCCAACCAACAAAATTTCCGTATTGGAAAGCAGAGGTCACCTTCAGAGCTCAATATCTCTGTGCCTTGTCTAGTATCTAAGCCTCTTCTTGACTGACTGCAAGACGTGTTTTTTCATTATTTATGTTAAAAATTCATCATGGCACACACCTCAATCATTTCCCTATAGGTCTAGTACTGTAATTATTTACAACAAAACTAACACTGAGTCCACCTAATTGATCTCAGGTTATTCAGTCTTCTCCTAATTTGGTGGGAAAACAAATTTACTTTTTATATTCTTCTTTTCATATAATAAAATTATCCCTGTTATTCAAGGTAAAACAACATGGTTTCCTTTATCCTTTAATTCTAATGGATAGTGTAGACACAGAAGCAACTTCGCCTTTGCTGTTTTCCCAGATGATGCCAAACCACAATAAACAAGTGTTACATGCCAAGGTGTTTGACTGGGCAGTGTATATATATATTAATGACAGTATGACTGAGAAGGCAGGGGAAGGAAGAGAAGGGTGCATGAACGTACACGGATCAAACGATTGAAAACCACACATTCTGACACAGTTTGCATGGGCTGCTGTAAGCACCAATCATATCATCTTGTACTTTGAGACCATTCATCATGCTTACTTTTAAGCTGCATAAAGACAGCACAAGCAATACTTAACCAGAATTTCAAACGAAAAAAAAAGGTTAAAGGAACAGGGATAGCTATCTGCTTCACAGCATTCAAAATCCACAATATTTTTTCATGAATTTTCAACCCCTTACACGTTTTCTTCGCCCGAGCGCTTTCGAGAAAATGCAGCTTAAAAGTCGGGATTTTCACACCGCGCGGGCCGCCATAACTGGTCGTCCGGTCAGCGCGGGAATAAGGCATGACGTCATAAAGCGAGAGGCGAGCTAATAGTCGTTGTGCGAAGAGAATTATCCACATACAATAACTTTCTTTGGTGCTAAATTGTATACCTTTTTTTAAGTTTTTTGTTGAAGACTGTGAACAAGTGCCCGACTTTGATTGCAATGCTGTAATCTCAGAAAAAGCAGGATGAATATTGGATAAAAGAAGCACCTGTCTGGGCACTGAGTGAGTCGCTTTATTAATGTATGCATAGCCTGTGTGTGGTTGTCTGGGCCGTTTTCCTCCTTGTATTGTTTAATGAGCTCTCATTGGTCTACGGTTCTGACATTCTCTTTCATTTGCCTGAGGGGCACATAGGTTGTTAAGATGTCGCACAGCAGGATAGGATTTTATAGGGTTCTTCAGATCTTCCGCGTGAACCTCGGATTGCTCTAAGTCCGATAACCGCCTATGTCATCAGTCGGAGGGCACCTGGCGAGGCTGGGAGGTCAAAGTGCATAGTCGTGCATAACATTGGCCGAGGCTAGTGATCAGCTCTATGTGGAGCATGGAGAAAATGACGTTCCTGGCGCTAAAATTGTATTAATGACCAAAATCTACTTCATCAAACTGTTCTTCCACGGAATCAATGTAATCCATAGATCTATATCACTATGCCGGCTTCTTCGCTCGGGGA
>JAWQUT010000423.1:640464-651378 GCA_033807755.1 Ellobium chinense | reverse complement strand
CTTTGGATTCGGAGAGAACTTCATACAATGGATGAGAACAATTTTGAAAAATAGAGTGGCCTGTATAAAAAATGCAGGACACCTGTCTAGAAAATTTTCTGTGGAACGCGGAGTACGACAAGGATGCCCTATCTCTCCGTTAATATTTGTTCTGGCAGTGGAACTACTCGCCATTAGCATCAGACAAGATCAGGCTATTACAGGGGTGAAATTGCCATTTAAGGATGTATATGTAAAAATTAAACAGTATGCCGACGACACCACTCTATTTCTGCAGGACTTTACAGACATGAGAGAAATTCTTGCGAAGATCAAGTGCTTCTCGGAGATATCAGGCTTGATACTGAACAAGAACAAGAGCCAGGCCATGTGCATCGGAAACGAGGAACTTCAAGGCCAACAAAGGTTTGGGATTGACATTGTAAGTAAAATAAAAATTTTGGGTATACTGTATAGCTCAAAACAATCAGCGGGAGAGATAGAAGAAAACTGGGGAAGCAAATTAGAAGTGACAGAAAAGATACTGAGTCAGTGGGCAAGAAGGGACCTCTCTATCTTGGGGAAAATTCAGATAGTGAAAACATATGGATTAAGTCAGCTTAATTATATCATGCAAAGTACTGGGCTTCCTATGTCGGTACTGAACCTAATCAGCAGGATGTTCTTTAGATTTGTATGAAAAAGGCGATTTACAAATACTAAAGCCTTTGAAAAGGTGAATAGAGCAGTATTATGTGGCTCATACCAACAAGGCGGTCTAAAAATGGTAAATATTGCAAATAAACAGATTTCAATGTATCTGCACTGGGCAGAGAGACTGATTACACAGCAAACAGAAAATTGGACTTTGATACCTACAGAATGTCTACAGACAGTTGGGGGCTTAGCGGCCTTTGAATCTAATGTTGACATCAAATATTTTAAAGGCCTGGGGTTAATTAAAAACCCCTTCTGGAAAACTGTACTTAAGACTTGGATTGAATATAATAAAACCAATGAAAGATTATACGATAATATAATGCTAGAGGCTTTACATAATAATAAATCAATTCAATTTAAACATAGCACCTTGTTTTTGGAAAACTGTATTAAGCGTAAGATCCTTTATGTAAAGGATCTCTATAACCATAACAGAATGTTATCTTTTCAGGAATTTATACACAAGTTTGGTCATTACCCTAATGCTCAGCTTGATTTCAACGTACTGGTTAACGCAGTGTCTAAGATACCAGCTGATGTTGAGAATCCTTCTATGGTTAAAGAGGACGTAAAGTTTAGTAGTGTAGAAGTGGGCAATATCGGGATCAAAAGTTTTGAAAAGCTAACTCAAGTAGGACGCAAGTCGTATGCAAACCAGTTTTGGAAGAAGAAATATAATATGGACATATGCCATGAAAATTGNTAAGATCCTTTATGTAAAGGATCTCTATAACCATAACAGAATGTTATCTTTTCAGGAATTTATACACAAGTTTGGTCATTACCCTAATGCTCAGCTTGATTTCAACGTACTGGTTAACGCAGTGTCTAAGATACCAGCTGATGTTGAGAATCCTTCTATGGTTAAAGAGGACGTAAAGTTTAGTAGTGTAGAAGTGGGCAATATCGGGATCAAAAGTTTTGAAAAGCTAACTCAAGTAGGACGCAAGTCGTATGCAAACCAGTTTTGGAAGAAGAAATATAATATGGACATATGCCATGAAAATTGGACGGTAGCTCATCACTGTTCCAAGGAAACCAGATTACGATTTCTGCACTGGAAAATTTTGAGCAATATTTACCCTACTAATATCCTGTTGAAGAAAACTGGAATAAAAGACTCCGAGAATTGTAAGCACTGCAATGAAAAGGACTATATTGAGCATTTCTTTGCAAACTGTGCTCAGGTAAGAGCACTCTGGACAGAAATTGAAAACCAAATTACTGCTTATACTGGGGTTAGACTAGCTCTATGCGAGAAGTCAATTACTTTAGGAATAAGCTGGGAAACCAGAGTCAGTAGACACCTATTGCAAGAAGTTAATCATGCAATTCTAATTGGAAAAATGGCTATTTCAAAGTTCAAATATGGAAAAGGCGGAAATTTAATAAATATCTTTACTGTTGAAGCACGCTTAAGAAAACTTTGGACCCGCTGACTTAAAGGCTAATTTCTTTAAGAGAAGACTGGGACCGGACAAATCTTTCGAGATTAATATCTTAATTAACCCACACACACTCATGTTTACCCTCTTATCCCGGCCTGTTTACATCACCGTTAAGCACTCCTTCCCACTTTCTTTCTTTCGCAGCTCGGAAGGCGAGCAACACGCGGTTGGTTGAGGCTACCTCATTACACCCCCAACTTGTTTTATTTTTTTTACCATTGATGTCTTCCACCACCATCATCATCATCATCATCCTCACCACTAAGCATAGAATAGGGAACTTTTTCGGACTATGGCGCATCGCGATGATTAAATGGTCAACACTGTGGGGGTTAGGACGCGTGAATTTAGTCACTTAACATCTATAAGGACTAATAAAACACAGCATAGGACACCTACAAGCCCCATACGCATACAGATCTGCACCAAACATGCGAAGCTGGGAGTGAGGCTCTTCCCGTCGTGGTCGGCGCCCGGCCACGCTCTCGGACAGACCTGCCCGTAGCCCCTTTTTGGCGGCGGGTGGGGAAGGATGAGATGCGGGGCTGGGCGAGAGGGAGACCCAGGGAACGACTCGCTCTAAGGCGTGAAGGACCCTGGGCCTCTCTCGTGGCCGTGGCAGGGGCCTGCGGGGGGGACCGCACACACAGTTACATTCGAGAGGGGGACAATAGTAGCACTACAATACAATCAAGCTAAAAAGGGACATGCACCGGTGATTCCAAACATCTAACACGCTGACTCAACCCTTAGGAGTAGGGCTTTAATAACTAATAACACTGCCATAGAAAAAGCCCCCTCACAGTCCTTCGGTATATTTGTTAGGGTTAAAATACGGCAGTAAAAACAGACTTGATATGGAGGCTCCAATATGGGGGCGGGCATGGGGTCAACACTCCACCCCTGGGACCCAGTCGGGCCAGGGCTATAAATATAGGACCTTTCTCTAACACTAATGAGGGATTTATTTTCGTTCGGACCAAGGGAAACCCCCATCGTGTAGGCGGCGGAAGGGAATAACAAAATAACATCGTAGATTAAAAAGTAAATGTTAACTCCCAGAATGAAAGTAACACCGACTAACAAACGCCGGCGCCAATAAGAAAGGAGTGGGACAAAAACAAAAAAAAAACCTCCTTTACCCTACCCTTGATGGCGTTGACTACAGCGAGGGATTAGGAAAGCAGCAAGCATTCGCTCGCTCCGCCCTTCTCGCGAAACCGACCAATCACTGATTCAACAACATGACACGGTAGCACAGTGCCGTTGAACTTATAATTTACATGTCAGTCAGACTGACAAAACTGAACGAAACGAAGACGTTTTATTTTCTGTTACCTGTTTCTTTATTTATTTACATGTTTCTGTCACAGCTGTAGTATACAACATCTTTTTTATTTCTGACTTATGATTGTCTTACCAAAATCTGGACGAATAAAGGTTGTTGTTTTTTGGTTTTTTTTATTATTATTTTAGAGAGGTAGTCGTTTTTATTCAATGGTATTATTAAAACTATTAAATTAATGGCACCTTTCTCACATGTTGACGAACAAAGTCTATCAATGATAGTAGTAGTATTATATTAGCCCGATGACATCACTGTCGGTCTTCGGTGGGAGAAGGAAAAGGGTAAATGGATATAAATGATGAACAGCTCGACGAACAGATTAAAATACAGAAAGGAGGGTAGTCAGACAGGCGCATAACTTCTTCTTTGTTCTTAAACCTAGGAACTATTCCTTTCCCTAAGTTGCACCTTTCCAGGGATCTGTAGTTCTTCTCCATCTCAGTTAAACATTTTAAGAAGCTTTAGTTAAAGTATAGATCTTGAAAGAGAGAACGACTGAAATATAGCCGAAAATATGGTTTTACTTTACTCTCTTCTTTCTTAATAGAAAAAAATTACAAAAACAAGAAACAATAAAACAAAAAACCTACTGATTGAACTTCCATTTCTTTTTTAGAGAAGAAGGCGAGAAAAGGGTGGAAAGGGGGTTCCCTAGCAAGAATTCAATGGTGTCTCAGTCCCGAATTCGGAGAAATTAACAGTACTTTTTAAATGTTATAGTCGTTTTAAATCTTATTCGTTAGCTATAAATTGTGTTCGCCCTCCAAAGATCAGATCACCGGGGACATTCAGGGTACTTCAAAGCCTTGACCTTGACTCATGTCCTTCCTGGACTCTTTGAAGCGCCGCCAGTTGGGGTAATCCCAAAGCGTCCTTTTCACAACAGGTAACTAGAGGTCAAGGACAAAAAGATTTTTGGTTTGGAGAAGCGTGGCCTCAGTGTCATCTCTTTCTGGAGGAGCTGAGAAAGGGGGCGTGGTTTCTTGAAGAGGGCTTGGTTAAGAGCTAGGTATATAAACAATGTTGGCTAAGATACTTTCAGTTCATTGCTTGCATAAAATGTTTACGAACTACTCCAACATTCAGTTGATATTCTCTGGTTTCGTTTCTGAATCCTACTACTTCGATATGGCCACTGTCAGCGATGTCTACCAGCATTCTACTATTGACGTGTTCAGCGATGATTTCTTTAAGACGTTCAATATGAGGGAAGGACCTGTGCTCGGCACAGGCATGTGCGGTGACGTTGTCTTAGCAACTTCTCTTGCCGACCCTCGGAGCGAAGTAGCTGTAAAGAGCTTTTCTCTTCATGGCAACAGCAGGGCGGCAAAGCAGAACAGGAGACTCCACGCAAAAGAAGACGCCATTCTGCGCTATCTCCTGCATCCAAACATCATGCCGGTAATTGCATCTGGCATTTGCCCAGGTTATTGCTTCATTACAATGGCGTACTTTGCAAACGGAACGTTGGAAGCTAAGCTGTTCGGTCTTGATAGTCATCAGGTGGAACTGTAACTCATACAGGTCGCTCTTGCCTTACGATTCATGCATAACCAGAGGATAATACATTGCGACGTCAAACTGGCAAATATCCTTTTAGGTGAGAGAGGCCATGTAGTTTTGACTGACTTTGGACTGGCTCTAGAAATCCCAGAGGGCAAGACCACAGTTCTAGTGAATATGGTTGGAAGAACTCAGGCGTATATGGCTCCTGAGACTAGCAAACCCTTGGACTTTGAGGTTGATCCCTACAAGGTAAGACTGCTTTATTATTAACCATGATGTCTGGGTGTTTTCCTCAGCATCAGATATCAACTGTTGTCAGTTAGTAAAGATGGTAATGTTTTAACCAGATTGTGTTGCAATAGACTCCTACTGCATGTCTACGTGTTTACATACATCTGACACTCGAGTCCGGGCGTAAAATCTAACATTAATAAGAATGTAATTTGATCATTGTTAAGAGTATGCAGATGTTTCGAACTAAGCATTTTCTTTGCACTATGATTAATTTGTTGTTTAGGATTTTTTTTTGCTGCCGCTTCCATCGTTGCTGCTTTTATTATTTTATACGCAGGATACACTCTACCCCTTTTCATATTAACAACGTAGAACAGACACTTAACTATTATTCCTCACTCGATGTAGTTTGAGAATGTATGGGTGTGTGTTTAGTGGGGGAGGAGGGGACTACTAGTATGCTGCCGATTTGTACATTTTTCATGGATATCGTTTTCTTCCTTCTGATAGTATCATAAACGTGTACTCCTCTTGAATTTCTATGGACTATAGTGGCCGGTCAAAAAGCCATTAAAATTGATGTTTCAACTAAACAGGAACTGGGGCAAAAAGAAGTGTGTCACATCATATGGCATCAAGAAAAAGAAAAAAAAAAGAAACGCCATATTGGACTATTTGATATGCGTTTTATTTTTGTAGTTAATAAATATATCTCATAATTTTGAATCCCCTAGCTGGACGCTTACTCTTTAGGAGTTGTGCTGTGGGCTATGGCCTGTCAAGACAAACCCAGCTGCATCTACGACTACTTGGAGGAAGTCTGTAATGCTCCAGAGCCCATGGCTAAAACCTTCAGGTATGTTTCCTCCTCTACAGTACTCTGTGGGTAGTACCAGTGTCTTATCATCAGCCTATAATATAGTCGAAAGATCCTTGACATAAATAGGTATAGAGTGACTAGATACATCAACCTGCAATGTCTTTTCTTCCTGGTGGCAGTGATCTTTCAACGTAACGTCTAATGATTCATTATTTTCATCATTCTTTCATCTATCTATTTATTCATCCCGGATCTTTCTTTTAATGGTTACAAATTTGGTGCTTATATCTTCCATATTATGTTTCTCCACATCTCTGTCTCTTTGTTTTCATTCATTCTTTCATCAATTCATTCATATATTCATTCATTCATTCATTCATTCATTCATTCATTTATTCGTTCATTCATCAGCCCATCACCAGTTTATACTAATTATTCAACCTTCTTTTAATTCACCCATCCATTCATGTTTCTCTGTTTAGTATTCTTTATTCTATTTGTAATGTGTGTTTGTATTAATTTGTGTGTATTTGTAAGTGCCTGTATTTGTGTGAAATTAGTTATGAACTTTTCGTACAGGATAAACAAAAGTTCTCATTTCATTTCCTTCTTCATTTACAGGAGATGGATGGAGATGCTCTTGGCGACCAACCCCTCCCACAGAGTCAGTGTCGTCTCTTTTCTGGAGGATCTCAGAGGCCATGCTCATTGGGGACCCCTGATTGATGCTCTGTGAGCGAGCACCGGATCCCTCGCCACTTTCAGCCGCCAGTCTCTTTGTCCTTATCTTTCACATTCTTTGTATCCCTTTCACTTTCGAATCAAGCCACTCTATGAGTGACGGTCCCAAGCCCGTAAAACTGAGAGGGGAAAGTGTCTGTCTTCTATATTTGTTTCCTTAATTCGTCTGTTTGTCAACCTGCTTCATCCATCTATTCATATAGCCATCCATCCATCCATCCATCCATCTTCTTAATGCAGCAGACAAGGGCATGTTTTCTATCATTTCCTTGCTTGATCTGTCCGCAGCATTTGACACTTTGGACCATACCTTCTTGGTTAAGCTATTGGTATTAACATACGTCCTGTCGGGAACTGTGTTATCCTGGTTTACGTTATGTTATATCTCAGCGACCGTTTTCAGTCTGTTCTCATTGAAAACAAAGTTTCTGAGAAAGTTTTACTGAAATTTGGTGTGCCTCAAGGCTCCGTGTTAGGTCCCATAATGTATACATTATATTATATACTCAGGCTCTTGCAAATGTAATCACTCAACATCACATGAAATAATTATCATATGTACGCTGATGATACACAAATTTACAAGTCTGTTTTTCCAGGTCAAGTTGATACTCTTGTAGCAGATTTACAAGGATGCATTGAATCCGTCATGAACTGGATGGAAGCAAACAAATTGAAACTGAATGGCGATAAAACCGAAGTCATGCCCTGTTCCACAGAAGCAAAACTAAAGTTGTTGTCACAGAGGGGCATTTCGATCGCGGGGTATGACGAAGCTTTCTCTGACAAGGCAAAAAAATCTTTGTGTTATTTTTGACAGTACTTTATTAATGGAGAATCAGGTCAATCAGTTAACAAGAACATCATATTTTGAACTCAGAGGAATAGGGCGCATAGCACTCTATCTCTCAATGGATGCTGTTAAAACTCTTTATTTCAGCTTTTATAATATCACGGCTGGATCATTGTAATTCACTGTTAACAGGATTGCCAGAGGATTCAGAACAATGCGGCGCGATTAGCACTTAAAACATCAAAAGTCCACCACAGCCTTCCTATTCTTAGAACATTACACTGGCTACCTGTAAAAGCTAGGATTGAGTATAAAGTGGCAACACTCATGTTTTCGAGCCCAGGAGTCATCTGCACCAGCATACCTGGTAGATGTACTTTGCCCATATACACCATAAAGAAACTTAGGATCTAAACATTTAAAACAGCTATCTGTACCTCAATCTAATTTAAGGAAGTATGGTCATAGGGCTTTCTGTTATTCTGGGCCTCTTATTTGGAATTCATTGCCAGAAAATATTAGAAATTCTTCCAGTTTTGAATCATTCAAATGCCAGTTAAAAACAAATCTATTTGTAAAGTATTTGTCGGAGTAGCTACTGCAGTCCGTACTTGGAATGCTTGCTGTTGCAAGAATATTTTTGAAATGTATGTCTATATTATGCAATAAGTATGTGCGAGTGTGTATGTTTAAGCTTGTAATATGGCTGGTGTTTAAAAGAAATGTATGCGATGTAAAGCGCTTCGAGCTTTTCGGGGGTGAGACGCTATAAAAATTCTCATTATTATTATTATTATTATTATTATTATTATTATCCATCCTTTTACCCATCCATACATTCCTTCAATCACTTATTGCTTGGGCGAACAAGAATAAAACTGAGAAGAAGAATCTACCGTTTAAATACCATAAAAATACAATCATATATTATCTGCTTTGATTGAAATATGTCATGATTAATTCGAAGTTAATGCTGACTTAGAATGACCAGGGGACTCCAGTGATACATAAACAATAGTGAGTCTTTTGGCATNTTGTAAGTGCCTGTATTTGTGTGAAATTAGTTATGAACTTTTCGTACAGGATAAACAAAAGTTCTCATTTCATTTCCTTCTTCATTTACAGGAGATGGATGGAGATGCTCTTGGCGACCAACCCCTCCCACAGAGTCAGTGTCGTCTCTTTTCTGGAGGATCTCAGAGGCCATGCTCATTGGGGACCCCTGATTGATGCTCTGTGAGCGAGCACCGGATCCCTCGCCACTTTCAGCCGCCAGTCTCTTTGTCCTTATCTTTCACATTCTTTGTATCCCTTTCACTTTCGAATCAAGCCACTCTATGAGTGACGGTCCCAAGCCCGTAAAACTGAGAGGGGAAAGTGTCTGTCTTCTATATTTGTTTCCTTAATTCGTCTGTTTGTCAACCTGCTTCATCCATCTATTCATATAGCCATCCATCCATCCATCCATCCATCTTCTTAATGCAGCAGACAAGGGCATGTTTTCTATCATTTCCTTGCTTGATCTGTCCGCAGCATTTGACACTTTGGACCATACCTTCTTGGTTAAGCTATTGGTATTAACATACGTCCTGTCGGGAACTGTGTTATCCTGGTTTACGTTATGTTATATCTCAGCGACCGTTTTCAGTCTGTTCTCATTGAAAACAAAGTTTCTGAGAAAGTTTTACTGAAATTTGGTGTGCCTCAAGGCTCCGTGTTAGGTCCCATAATGTATACATTATATTATATACTCAGCCTCTTGCAAATGTAATCACTCAACATCACATGAAATATCATATGTACGCTGATGATACACAAATTTACAAATCTGTTTTTCCAGGTCAAGTTGATACCCTTGTAGCAGACTTACAAGGATGCATTGAATCCGTCATGAACTGGATGGAAGCAAACAAATAGAAACTGAATGGCGATAAAACCGAAGTCATGCCCTGTTCCACAGAAGCAAAACTAAAGTTGTTGTCACAGACGGGCATTTCGATCGCGGAGTATGACGAAGCTTTCTCTGACAAGGCAAAAAAAATCTTTGTGTTATTTTTGACAGTACTTTATCAATGGAGAATCAGGTCAATCAGTTAACAAGAACATCATATTTTGAACTTGGAAGAATAGGGCGCATAGCACCCTATCTCTCAATGGATGCTGTTAAAACTCTTATTTCAGCTTTTATACTATCACGGCTGGATCATTGTAATTCACTGTTAACAGGATTGCCAGAGGATAAGCTAAATAAACTTCAGAGGATTCAGAACAATGCGGCGCGATTAGCACTTAAAACATCAAAAGTCCACCACAGCCTTCCTCTTCTTAGAACATTACACTGGCTACCTGTAAAAGCTAGGATTGAGTAAAAAGTGGCAATGCTCTGTTTTCGAGCCCAGGAGTCATCTGCACCAGCATACCTGGTAGATGTACTTTGCCCATATACACCATAAAGAAACTTAGGATCTAAACATTTAAAACAGCTATCTGTACCTCGATCTAATTTAAGGAAGCATGGTGATAGGGCTTTCTGTTATTCTGGGCCTCTTATTTGGAATTCATTTCCAGAAAATATTAGAAATTCTTCCAGTTTTGAATCATTCAAATGCCAGTTAAAAACACATCTATTTGTAAAGTATTTGTCGGAGTAGCTACTGCAGTCCGTACTTGGAATGCTTGCTGTTGCAAGAATATTTTTGAAATGTATGTCTATATTATGCAATAAGTATGTGCGAGTGTGTATGAAGAAATGTATGCGATGTAAAGCGCCTCGAGCTTTTCGGGGGTGAGACGCTATAAAAATTCTCATTATTATTATGATTATTATTATTATTATTATTATTATCCATCCTTTTACCCATCCATCCATTCCTTCAATCACTTATTGCTTGGGCGAACAAGAATAAAACTGAGAGGAAGAATCTACCGTTTAAATACCATAAAAATACAATCATATATTATCTGCATCGATTGAAATATGTCATGATTAATTCGAAGTTAATGCTGACTTAGAATGACCAGGGGACTCCTGTGATACATAAACAATGGTGAGTCTTTTGGCATAAATAAGGACACTATTGTTAGTTGTGTGAAAAGGATGGCTGACGTTCATAGCAAGATGGTAAGGTGTTAGTATGTGACCAGTGACCAAAACTAAACAGGGAACTCTACGCCAGGAAAGACGCTATGCTGCGCCGTCTCCTGCATCCAAACATCTTGCCGCTGGTTGCATCTGGCGTTTGTCCCAGTTATTACTACTGTACCATACGATGCCATACTATCGAAACGGAACCCTAAAACTAAACGGACCCTTTCAACTCTAGTG
>JAWQUT010000423.1:608481-629419 GCA_033807755.1 Ellobium chinense | reverse complement strand
TATATTCGCAAACAATTTGTTTTCGTGGGTTGATAAAGACCAGTCTCGCAAAATCTGCAAAAACAAAATACATGTAACCTCAAAACAACAAAGTATAAAGTACATGTAGTCTATCAATTATTTAAATATGAACCAATTTTGACCAAGATTACTTATAAGTCCACCTTCAGATAATATGAAAACGCTGTGCTCTCTCAGCACATCCCTCAGTATAGAAATACTCCAATGTAATATACAGATATATGCCAGTGAAACAATGCAGTCTCTCGTGCATAGCGCCCAACAAGTTGGGCGTTACACCATATGCTTTACAACATGATTTAGAGTAAGGAAAAAATAGTCACTGAGGCATGAATCTTTTTGAACAGTAAAAATTAATCCCAGAGATTAGTATTCAGCAGAACTTAGCACTACGAAACAAAAAAATGTACCCATTTACCTACCTTCGTTTTGGGTGCTGGCTTTTTTGGCACATGGTTCCTGAGGTTGACGCCATCTTGGATCTCAGAAAAGGGGAAAGCACTCTGGGGTGTTAAGGGCTACTTGATTATTAGGGTTAAATTGTCTACTACCAATTAATACCAAGACAATATGGTTCATTGAATTAGCATTGTTATTGGGCGGGTTTAAATAGCATGCCCAATTAATTGGGCGGTATGCACAAATGGGTTAAAATAAGGTCTTTCATTTCGTTTTCGAGCTACGAACCAATACATTGAAAAGTGTAAACAAGCTAACTAGTTTCCTTAACAACAAGTGCTCCGCACAGAAGGCCACACCAAAATCGAAGTGAATGACCCAAACTTCAGGTTTCGTTTACAAAATCAGGAGAGAATGCAAACTAATTTCGCAGGTAGGTTCACAAATATAGGGCCCATTCTCCACAACTGTCTTCCTAACGCATATGACAACATGCTATTTCCATCCAATTAGATGTCTGTAACCTTTATAATTATGTTCTAGGAAGGACAAACTGGTAAGAAACTACGCGCAAACTTTAAGACAGTTCTACTGTTCGCAGAGAGCGAACAAAAAACAAAAAAACGTCTATTTTCGGCCCCCTTATGGAACCAAAACAAGGCTGACTGGGGTATGGTTTCAAAGGTTTTATTTGGCCATAGGCCAACATAATGTATTACCCAAAGAACAACGGAAAAGTATGATCGCAAAATACATGTGGGTTTGCTCCAGATGTCTCAATTTGTACCAATTATCATACTAATAGTAATAAGCTAGGTTCATAATTCTGACTCTTGGTTGATGATGGAGCGTAACATTTCAACGCCTGGCTGGTGTTACATACACCGCCTACTTTTTTTTTTTTTTTGGACAAATGGTGGAACACAAAATACTAAGCCAACGGATATTATTAAACTGTTTAATAACCATGAAAATTTCTTTCCATTCACACAACTCTTTTCTGCTCAATGAACCATACGGATGTGGGTATCATTCTCCAATATTAAAAGTTAAGCACATTTCGTGTATTCAGAATGTTGAAAAAAATGTATTATCTGTCTATAGTCAGAATAATCAGCTGCTTTCATCCATAATTTCTAATACATTAAAAGGATCAATTCTGATAGACGGAATAAAAAACAACTATGGAATAATAGTGTTTTTTAAAACCGCCATCATTTTCAGGAAACTAAACGGTGACTGACACAGTACACATATTTTTATGACTGCGGCGACAGCTGGTCAATGCTGTAAATTCTTTTCGAGCATGGACAACATTATTACGAATGAAATAATTTCGGGATGATCATTAACTTTTTCAGTTAAGAGATTGGCAATCTCCCTTGGCGGTTTCATTCTGTGGACTGATCCAGTTAAGGTTAGACCTTAGATCATTGTCAGTGTACATAGAATTTTTTTCTCTTTCAGGTAAGATTTTTGAGTATTATTTTTTTTTTTCAGTTTCATGCGTTGTGGTTTTTGGTTTCTTTTCTTTTGCATACATAAATTCGCTCGAAAAGAGATTTTATAAAATACCTACCTACTTGCTAACTTTCTTGCTTGCTAATTCACAAATATACAAAGCTAAACGGTAGTGGAAGGCTATTTGATGACAATGTAGTACGTCTATAAGGTCAGGTAATTATCAGTGTTTATATAGATGAACTTGGGAATCTGCCTTTCTCTGCCCCTAACTTACCATCTGCCCAGAAGAAAGGCCCTACTCTCCAAGGTAACCATTATGGCATCAACAAGGAGTATCCCAAGGAATGGAATGAGAAAAGGCGCATCCTGCTCCCGATGATGAATCGAGGAAGAGCCTTAAACAAACGGGGATACACTTATACTTATAGTGGAGAACCAACGGTTCTTCGTGGACCAGCATGGCGCTATTCGTCGCGACAGCAACTTCATCTACTGTTCCTCAGAACAGCGAACCAACCAGCCGTCAGGCCTCACCGCGCAACAGCGTGCACAGCAGGAACATGGCTCTTCTGGCGCCCGGCTAGATGCGCCACCCATAGATACTGGCAAAAATGGCGCCCCACTTGATGCGCCGCCTATAAACACTGGCAACATCCCGAAGTAGAGCAAGCAGCTCCCTAGGACAGGCAGGGACAGATTGCCCTCCAACCAACTTATGTCTATCCGACATACTGTGACTGTCAGTTTTGTATATTATGTACTTGTCATAATTACTAATATGGCATAGAGAATGCACTGGATGATAATGAATGTTCTCATTACTCTACTTTAAACAATGCTCAAAATATCTTCATTCGGGAAGTCCAGTCTGTGTCAGATGATAACGTATATATCCCTGACCCGAACCTAATTACAGAAGTGGAAAATTCCAATATATGCTATGTAAATGTTAATGGCCTCGGCAGAAAGACCATATAATCCCCTGAACTCAGGAGAAGTGACATATAGGAATCTGGTAAAAGTGCATTTTACAGATGCTTCCAAGAAGACTTTAAATTTGAAACATATCTAGACATAATACCTAACAAATTTCGAAAAGCGATAACTCAATTTCGAACAACGAACCATAAGCTAGAAATCGAGAAAGGTAGATGAGAGGGAACCCCAGTAATGGAAAGAGTATGTCTTAAGTGCAACAGTGGTCTGGTTGGTGATGAATTTCATGCTCTTTTCGAATGTGCTTTTTTTTCCAACATGAAAGCAACACATGTGAGAAAATATTATAGGTTACACCCAAACACTTTCAAACTAAAAGAATTGTTCACCAATTATTGTCCATCTATTCTAAAAAAATCTAAGTTTATTTATCTCCTATATACTCGAGCAACAGCACTAAGATTACTAGATATTCTCAGCTGGATATATATTGCTTTCCCCTGATTTTTACTTGTGTTATTGACAGTTAACTGACGGATGACATTGATTGATTTATCGATTAATGACTAATAGTTGGTTGTTTCATTTATCGACTGTACTTTTTACTAATTGGCTCGATGGTTGAGTGATTGATTGATTGGCAGATTGATTGATCGATTGGTCAGTTTTGCTGGTTGATTAATTGATTGAAGTGAATTGATAGGTTTATTAAATGATCAAATAGTTTATTAATTGAATGAATACTAGATCTGTTGATTGATTGACTGATAAACTGATTGGATACATGCGTGGTTTATACATTGTTTGGCTGACTGGGTTAAATATAGTGTGGAAGGCTGCACGATTGGCTCACTGACAGACCGATATATTGTATGATTTATTAGTTTGTGTATGGCTCGATTTATTATGTAATGAAAATGTTTATTGGAATGTTTGAGTATGCATGTTTTGAAGATGAGTGATTGAATGACTGTTAGTTAATGTTAAAATGTTCATCTGTCCCGTCATTTGTCTTTACATGTACAACTGCCCATATACCGCGTGGTAGTGGTCTGGGCTTGTTTGAAATAAATTTGTTGAACTTGTTGTTAATAGTGAATAAGTTACGTTTTCGTCTAGGTTTATGTCATATAAAGTTAACAAAACATGTTCTCTACAAGTTTTTAGTATTTCATTATTTCGGGTCCTCAACGTCTGCTGTGGTCATGTTTTAAATCAAAGATGGTGCCAGTAAAGCCGTACTCTGATTGGCTAAGCAAGTCTAGGGAAGCCAGCTCGGATGTGGTGGTGCAGGCGTCCACTGTGAAGGCGTCCACTAAGAAAAAGTAGTGAAATTGAAGCCGATTTTGACGTACTGTGTGAGTTTATGTTTGAGATTTTTAATTTTTTTTGCGTCGCTTTTAGCTCGCCAGTCATAAAACCTGTACTTTATTTTTCTCAGGCAACATGGCATTGGACGACATTCTTGCTCGTTCCCTGGGATGTGGAATTTTCCAAGTGTTAACAGTGACCGCCACATACTCCACCCAGCTGTGTGCGTCATGGGGCATGTTGCTGATGGTCTTCGGCAGCTACCACTCTGACTGGTGGTGTGATAGGCAATTAAATGGTCACAGTGTCAGCAGTGGAAATAACACAGTTGTTTCTTTTTTGTCTCCTACTCACACCTCTAATCAGTCGTCGGCCAGTGAGAACTCATTCTCCTTTGAAACAAACCACGGGGCCGCCGACAATGACACCGATAGACTCTTAGGTTCGTGTGATGTCTTCAGTTCTTGTCGGAATGTCGTGTTTGATGGCGAATCGTCTACAATTGTGACGGAGTGGGGTCTGATCTGTGATCATGCTTGGGTAGAGTCTGTTATTATATCTGTGCAGATGGCTGGAGTTCTCCTTGGCGCGTTCCTGGGTGGATATGCAGGTGACATATTTGGACGGAAGATTTCTTTATACGGAAGTGTGGCTCTTCACGGAGTTGCCAACGCTATTGCCATAGTCTCTGTGTCTTGGGAGATGTTTGCTGCCGTGAGGTTTGTCATTGGACTTTGCATCGGTGGAATTTTAGTCACCTGTTTCACTTATTCTGCAGAGTTTCTCAACGAGAAGTGGCGAGGTGTGCTTGGGTCTTTGCCTGTGTGGAATATAGGGGCAGCCACTTTCTCCGTACTGGTGTACTTTGTGAGACACTGGAGGTACCTTCACATAGCCACTGCCCTGTTTTCAGCTCTGCTCTTCATTCCCGTCTTTTGGGTGCCAGAAAGTCTTCGGTGGCTAGCAGTGCAAGGCAAAGCAAACCAAGCAATGCGGGTTGCAATCCGAGCTTCACAAATGAACAGACGTCCACCTCTTGATGCAGCCATTTTAGAGGACATTGCAAGGGAAGTAAGGAAGAATATCACACAAAATGGCGAAAGGCACCAGTACTCTCTGCTAGATCTCTTCAGGGGCCGATTGGTGCGTAAAGTTACCATAGTTATGAGCGTGATCTGGGTGTTTTTGGCTATAATTTACTACGCATTAAGTTTCGGTATTAAAACGTTCTCGGGGGATTTCTACACCAATTTCATTATTTTCTGTGTGGCCGAGCTTCCGGGGATGATTTTTGTGGCTCCCATATCCATCAAACTAGGCCGTCGTTTGGGCTCCACTGTCTACCTTGTGTTCATCGCCTCGGCTTGCTTGGCTGTTGTCGTAGTCAACTTCGCCGCCCCTGAGCATATAAAAGGCACAGTTATTACCATATTAGCACTGCTGGCTAAAATGCACATCTTAGCCGGATGGGCCATCGTAATTGTCTTCTCCAGTGAATTGTACCCGACTGTCATCAGAAATATCAGCGCCGGTTATCTCAACGCCTGTGCCAGACTGGGAGCGATCGTAGCTCCGTATGTCATCCCGATGTCACCCGATCTCCTGTATGTTTACTATCTGATAATGGGAGTCATCCTCCTGGGTTGTTGCCTCCTCTTGATGTCACTTCCAGACACGAAAGGAAAACCACTCGAAGACACCTTAAAGACACAGACCTCCTTGTCAACAAGTGAGGAGGAAAAACTTTAGGTTCATATCGGTAGCTATTCCATAAGCCTAACAACAAAAACATTCGTATTGGTTTCAACAATTTTTTTTCATTTTATTATTATTAGAAATATCTAACACTTCAGACGTGCTTAAATCAGAAATAATAAAATTTCAGACGCAGTTGAATCTTCTAGAGTGATTTAATTAGAGCGCAGAGAGCAAGAAAACAAGGCTTGGTTGGTTTACATGGTTTCTCGACCAACATCACGGCGTGCTGGGCAACCCTATGTGTACGCTGTCCACCCCAGCTGATAGCGCAGCATGTGAAGGCTTAACTATTACCTTCTTGTGCAGATTCCACACTCTTATCTCCGTTCTTATTCCTTGCCATCGATTTCTCCTGCCTGATCCTGACGCCATCTTCAAGCTGTTTGAACCTAATCGTTCCTCATTCAGCAAGTTCCGGTTCCTCACCATGAAGAAAATATAATAACTTCAGATATATCTACTCTTAGGGAATGTGGTGTCCTCACTGCACTCCATATGTATAGCTTGTAAACTTTGAAATGGTACACTTTGATCATAGAAGTCGACCGCTTCTAATAAAGCTTGTGAGATAAAACTTTGCATGCGCTCTTGCATCGACAAAAACGATATAAATCTAAATTGTTAATTTGACAGACGTGCTCGCGATAGCGAATTTCGCTATTTGCGACCTATAAAATATAAAACCTCTATTCTTGTTCTATACGAATATTAGTAAGTATACTGTCTTTGCTTGTCTTCTTTAGTTTTCACTGGTGAACCACAAATGCCCTCCAAATTCACGGTTACTGCAAGTATGCCGTATTTTCTGAAGCAAAGGAATAGACTGTCAGAATGTATTTGTAGTTCACAATGAACCTCGGAGCTGTGTGCACAGGCTTGAAGTAAATGTATTGTTACACAATGATTTTATGTCACTTTTTTTTTGTTGTGTACAGTTATGAAGTCATGGTTTAAGTGTTACGGCTGTGCAAAAAAAATCTTAATATATAAAGATATATAAATAGGTAATTCACTCATTCTGTACTTAGTACAGATTATTGGGAACTGGTATCGCAGCAGCGTAAAAGATAGTCATTACTTATTCAGGAAAACGAAATGACGCTACACTGCTGCTTACTTTTGCAACGGACTGAAAGACGGTTCCGTCTACTGTAAAAATACACGTCTTTACATGTATAAAAATGCTCGATTTTATCGTTTACTGTAAACATTATACTATTTGCTTGAACTCCCTATCAAAGGTCGTGGTTTTTATTAAGCGCAAATAAAGGATTTTGCATTCGTGATGATTTACGAGTTGGAAAAAGATAGCTTATGAACGTTTTTTTTTTTTTCATATATCAGGTCGCATACAAAAGTTCATAGACATTGATGCACTGGAAGTTGTCGAAATTTTCGCCCGAAGTGTAGGCCTACCACTTCAAAGTTTACAAGCTATAATGTATTTCACACCCACCAGTGGGTTATATGATAATGTTGATTCCTTATATTAACTGTTGAGTACAGTAAAATTATTATGGATGCCCATATATATGTTCTTTCTGACTTAAGCAAGTATATGATATGATAATGTTGATGCCGTATGGTAGCCGTTAATGGGTCATTCTCCTCAAATGTAAAGAACGATAACTCTCGACCCTCACTGTGGGCGAAAAGACTTGCCGCCATTTTTTTTGCTATTTGGCTTTGTAAATCTGAGAACCAACTGTGAACATATTATCAACTGCAAAGGCTTGTGCGTGCACACAATTAATCAATAATAATAATAATAATAAAAATAATACTGCGGTTTATAAGTCTCATATCCAGGCTAATGCCCGCTCATGCGACTTCACACTATTATTACCCCAGCAGGACTGATCACTCTAGGACTTTCTCGAGTCCCTGGGAAGCATACAGTGCCACTGCCATTTATAGGCGCTGATCACTAGCATTCTCTGGGATATCATGAACAATTTTCTAGCGCTTTCAAAGTTAAACTATAATATCGGAGGCGTCTTGAAATTAACAAAGATAAAGAACAAAATATCCCAGACGCAAGTTACCGTCGCCAGCCGGAGATCGCATTCATTGCTCTATACGCATGCTAATTTCAAAGATTCGGTCTGCATTTCTCCGCCANATTGGTGTTGAATTTTGGCACATGAAATTATGAAATAGATATCTTACACATGCTTTAAAATTACAGCAGGGATAGAATGGAAAACTATATATGCGTACCTGAACTTCTGGAGCACCACCTAGCGGATTCTAGGGAGTTAATTCCAGGAAAATGACCCCTTACACTATACTATTTTGGATGTTCTTTATGACTTAAGCAAAATAATGTTTCTTCTATCTTTTATAGTATATCTTGCACAGCCTATCCCATTTCACATAAACGTTATTATTGTTGTTGTTGTTGTTGTTGTTGTTGTTGTTGTTGTTGTTGTTGTTGTTGTTGTTGTTGTTGTTGTTTTTCTATGGGATGTGGGAGACATTTTCTCCTTTCTTTGGCTTTCTACATTTGTTGAATTAATGATATCCGTATAAATTTAGAGGGTGCTGATGCTATGTTAAATCTAGGGGCGGTGTGCTTAATGCTGTTTACTTTTACTCGCTGGCAGTGACTACCGAAAACATCATAGTAAAATTAGGCGTTTCCCGTTGTTACCACTAACATGCAAAGGTAAACAGCACTGTCTATACGGCTCCTAGTCTGGGGCATTTTTTTTTATTTGGCTCCTGCGAGATATCTGAGGTGGGGAAGTGAGAGAAACTTCTGGACGTTAATTAAAAAATTGTAATTTTTTGCGGTACATCGGAAGTGGGACCTTGTAAATTGGTGGTCACCATTAACGGTTTGAAATTTGTTAGTAGAACCTTTTATTTTATCTTCGGTTATATTGAGGAGGTATTATGGCAATAATCAACGGTGGTATGTGTGCCAGTAAATGATGCAAAGATATAAGTATAGCAAACACTAGTCGTAAGTCGGTGCACATATTTTTTTGCTCTATCGCTTCAGTCGCAAACATCTTGGCCTGCTTAGAAACTAATACATCCTTACTTAGAATCTTCGAGAGACCTCCCATGGAGTAAAAGGACCACTCCCTTTCGTTTTCCTCCGCTATGATCAAACAAACGTAACCCCGTTAATTCCTATAATGTCAGCATAGCTTTCAATGGAAAACGGGTGGAACCTTGACATATTTGGCTTTAATGCCGCTATGCCCCTATCAAAATGCGACGCCTCTGCACATTGTACATGATTATATATGCAGTTATAATGTTCCGTTTTGGTACTGCCATTCATTATCAATGTCTGACCACTCATATGTTAATGTGTAACCTGGGTTCGTTCTGAATAAAACTGAATTGAATTGAATTGAATTGTACTGAAATCTGAGCCATGGTCATATCGCCGGGATCAATGACGTCCTGGAGTGCAAATCTACCAGATGTGCGTCACATGACGCCACGTCATGTTACATTGCCGGACCATGTCTCTTTGTGTTACTGTAAATCGGACGAAAGTTAACCCACCAGCGGCCATATTATAATCCATACATCAATTTATGCACTACAGTGAACACTACTAATGTTTTGGGAGTTTCCCGCGTTACGTAACTAACTTAAGGAGAGGCACTACCCTTTTCCAGAGATTGTGATGCACATAACTTAGTGTGCAACTTATCCCCATGAGTGCATTTCATTTCTATGCAAAATTGCACACCATTCTTCTTCCTCAAGGGTGATGATCTTAGAACAAGTGACATTAACGATGGCACCTGCTGTTTGACATCAGATTTCGCTCATGTCTCTTTATGTATGATCCTATGCCCTTTGTTTATGGTAACGGCGGGATTAAAGGTAGGGTTAAGAAGAACAAGCACCCTTGTATTGAGACAGTTCCCGGACGTTATCATCGTTTAGGGACTCATTCATGTGTGCTTTCTCTTTCTCAACCCTGCCTTTAACACTAAACCAAGCGCTGGCTGGTAGAGTCCTGTGATAATGTCTGTAAATGTAGATCTAGATCTACAACCCTGAACCGAGCCCTGAATGGAAAAGTGCCACGATAAAGGATGTAAATGTATGTCTAGTTCTATGTTTGGAGAGAGAAAAATAGATTCTATGCTAGATCTGGATTCTAGAGATCCAGGATTTAGAGCAGCAGTAGGCTAGGCACAAAGACAAGTGAGAGGTGGTAATCACAAAGTTAGGTAAAGGAGGAATGTTTAGGAGGTTCAAGGGTTTTTTGGTTGGAATCCCATTTCTGCCTTTATGTTTTTCTGCCCTTATTTCTTCCTTCTTCTGAAACCGCACAGTTCATTCACAACCATGAATGAAATTTATAACATTGCTTGGCCTTGTAAGCGATATTCCATCTGTCACAAACTAGAACGAGATGCAACAATAGTATACAACAGACAGTAGACAACAGGGCAAAAGGACAGAGACAAAACTAATAGCGACAGAACACTAAAGGATCAGAGACCCGATACATTTAATTGCACATTACTGGTACAGTATCAATATACTATAGCTATATAGATTAATGGCACCTGTTTTGTTGTTTTTTTTCTTCTTTCGGCCCCATAAACATTTTGTACTATTCTACAAATACCATTGTGATTTCGGGATATTTCTCCAACGAAGGTTAAAGTACTTCTTTTGCCCTAATTTTTAAGGTGGAAAAGAGAGAGGAGGGAAGAGATGTCAAAGCCCAAAATTTTCTTACAAATCTCTTTCAAAAATAGTCATCTCGAATATATTACGGGGGAATTTCTGTTTCAGTGGTAACTTCGCCAACGGGCGTGCCAACAGTGGTAGAGCCTTTGTTGTGGCGATAGTTACTACTTGGTGAGGTGTGAGTGCGAGCTTACCCTGTTATACCTCCCTATAGGCCCGGCTTTCATAGGACTGAAGAAACTCGAAAAGATAAACAAGAAACGCCGACACCCGAAACGTCTCGCGTCAGACGTCACCTGATCATATAGGCCTAGTCATGCTCTGTTCCCCAGTTGATATTTGACAATATGGATTCCTCCGATGAAGACACATTGGTTGCATTAAGTTATTGAGAAAGAGAAGGAAGATGAGAAAACGCTGCATGTGATGCCGTGAGCATTTTCTATTGAGAAACACGAGAAGAATTTCAAAGAACTTCCTGCTGAGGGTAGTCGACCATCAATCTCTTCCCAAATTTGCTTTCTTTGGTATTTGTTTTTATAGTCTGGGTGTGTGGGGTCCCACAGGACAGGCCGGGACACTTTTTCTGTAGTCATCTATAGTCGGGATTTTAAATGTTGGACCTGGTGTTCAAATGTTCATATATAAGTAATAAGTATTATTTCGGCAATGCAGAGGAAAGCTTCACTGTGTAATACACACTTGCCCCGAAACGCGACACGAAAAGTGAACATGACCACTTTTCCTCCTTACGTCGCCACACGCGTTTCTGGCGTATCGTTACTTCCTATGTGAGACTGTCGGTAAAATCTTTGTTACCACTTTTGTTTACACGCATGACGCATTTCGGGTTTCCCGTTTCTCGTTTCTCGTTTCTTCCTATGTGAGCCAGGCCTTATAATCCCCTCTCAGTTCGGCCTAACATCTAAATCCTGTCAATCTCGTGCATTCGCTCAAATGATGATCGTGATTTGCTCATACAAGGTCCTACGTCTAGACAAATCATTATTTTTATTGTTATTGTACCACATCACTCATTACCACTCATTGTGTTCTGTGCTTGCGCACGCCGATTTTGGACGATGGACGTGACATCATCCATCACTAATAAGGATATTAGATCTTATTTCATATAATAACTATTCAGTATTCTGTGTTATCTACCTGAGCTGTTCTTATTCATGTTTTGGTTGCCTGTTGTTGTTTCTGTTGTTTCTTATTTTTGTTTTGGTTGCCTATCGTTGTTACTGTTGTTTGCTGTAATTGTTGTTGTTGTTGTTATTGTTGTTGTTGTTGTTGTTATTTAATGTGCAATGTTGTTACTGAATATGCAATGTTGTTACGGAATATGCAAGACAGATAATGGGGCCAGTAATGAGGATGATAATCATATATTGTAGATGCCACCTGTGAGTAAAATCATCCTTTTAATCTGATGTCCACCGGAATATAACTTCTAAAAATTCAGATCAGATCCAGCCTTCCCACAAAGTTTCATGCAAGCATCTATTTTTCTGCTATCTTGATGACGATTTCACACAGAAATACTTTGTGATAAACGTCGATTCAAATCCTCCTGAACCTTTCACCATGGAAATAAATTTTTAGTTCGAAATCATTGTACGATACATCCGTTTGCTTTAAATGTAATATTTTTCTTAAGTTCGTTTCCATCTTGCAGTTCATCTTTGACATCGGTGGTCCATTGTCCCTTCCCAGCGCAAAGTTCAATTTTTTGTCCACTGTCAAGATATCTGGATTACTGTAGTCCTACAACAAAGATATATGTATGTATTTATATACAACCCTGAACTCCCCAGAACTCCTTATCTGCTTAAAATCATATACATCTCAAAGAAGCAAAGTTGTAGCCAGAAATGAAATACTATTAATATCGCACATTGCTCTGCAGAGTTACTGCCCTTGTTTAAACACACTAATACTGATTGGGTGAATTGTGAATTCCACAGCAATAAGTCTTATCAGGCACTGAAATCAATAAATCTTAGGTAACTGTAACTTTTTTTTTTTTAAGTTTTGTATTGCAATTCTCCCCCAAATTCTTATGTATTCGCATGGTATGTAATTTGTACTAAAAAAGGATAGGAAATTAGAATTTTTCGCCATGGTGGCTCAAACTTAGGTAACTGTCGATGTAAAACATGAAATATTAGGTCACGACCGAGGAGCAGAAACGTTTTCGTTCTTTTTCAGGACTTTTGGAACAAATCGAACGTATCCCAGCTAAGTTTACGAATCTTGTGCGACTTTTGACATGAAATTTGTCATACGAGTTAAATTAAAAACTAAGAGCATTAAAAATATCTATTTTTAAAAAAATCAGCAGCAAAATTTGTCACACACTATTCTCACTCCTTTTTCCCTACGCATGAATGTATTATAATCGTCTGCATTGTGTATTTTAACGGTACAGTGGAATTGTAACTGGTATACCCTCATTTGTGATCGATTTCAGATGAGAAATTTACAGCGTATTTACACATTCAAATGCAAATTTCTTCCGCAAGATGTCACTCAAGAGGTAATATCCGTATCCTGTACAAAAATTGAAGCATTTTCCAATACAAAAGCATTGTCATTTTGTGTAATTGTGTAATAGAATGATTATATATGGTTGATATTTTGGTATGATAGCAAAAAGCCAACGTGACAAAAGAAGATGGAAACTGCTTTTTATTTTTTTCAAACGTGGAGTTTATTTTCAATTAAGGTCACGGAAAAAGAACTTCTGGGACTTGAATTTGGGGTCTGAAGTCCCACATTTTGTGGAGGAGGGTCAAAACACAAAATCAGAATCAGCGTCTATGAATGAGTCCCAACTAAAAGATGACGAATCTTGGTTGCGTGCCTTTTCCTTCGCATTCATACTGTAAAAGTCAACTCACACTTGAAACTAGTATCTTGTGTGTCCTCCTGTGGCATTGATCACAGCGGTGCATCTCCTCCGCATCGAGTTAATCAGAGTTACTAATTGCAGCTGTAGAATGTTGTTCCATGCCTGTGTCAACGCTTGAGTTAGTTGGTGCTGGTTTTGTGGTGATAGAACCGTAGCTTCGACTTCACATCCAATGATATTCCAGACACACAAGACACAGTTTCAAGTGTGACGACTTTTACAGCTTTGAATGCGAGGGAGAAGGCTCGCAACCAAAAGTCGTCATCGTTTAGTTGGGACTCACTCATGGACGCTGATTCTGATTTTGTGTTTTGACCCTCCTCCACAAAATGTGGGAATTTCAGACCCCAGATTCAAGTCCCAGAAGTTCTTTTTTCGTGATCTTAATTGAAAATAAACCCCACGTTTGAAAAAAACACAGTTTTCATCTCCTTTTGTCACGTTGGTTTTTTGTTATTGGTTATGACTGACGTGTATACTTATTTTTGATCATGAATATATATATTGTTTTTAATCCGTTCCCTTCTAGCACTCTATTCCATGCACCCTTTTATCTGCCCAAATTCCCCAGGTATCTATGGTTCCGAGCCGATTCACTCAAGCAGTCCAAAGAATGTCTGTGAGCGAATACACTCACACTTAAGTCATTGCCTGATTACCATAAAGATCGATTGACACCCAAACACACTTTCCAGAGGTCTTCGATCATCATCTTCCTTATTACTTTGCATTCCCAATATACACTCAAAAAATTGTGCGATAGAAAGCATTCGCATACTAGGAACCTATTATTTGGAATTCCTTCCCACTCTCTCTCTCTCCGTTAGTCTGAATCATGAAGTTTCATTCAAAAGACAGCTAAAGACTTACTTTCTTACCCAGTATTTTACATGGTTTTGACAGTATAGTCGGTAAGAGTGTGTTTGAGTGTGTGATGATGGTTTTCATAGTTTCCAGTCAACTGACGTGAATGAAGTGGTAATTGAATTAAGTGTGTGCCCGTGGGCCTGTGTGTTTGACCGGTTGCGAAAATCCTGAAAATCATTTGGTATTGTACGGCGCTTTGAGGCCTTTGTGTAATACTGCGCTAAATAAATGAATTTATTATTATTAATAGTAGTAGTAGTATTAATAGTTTTACAGAGTATATATCTCAGTGTAGGTGTTAATTGATGTTGTACAAAACACCCAACTCACGATTTATGTGTGCGTCAAGGCAAGAAAACTGGCATTAGAGATTACAGGCCTGTAATGAGATTGGGGCCTTTTCTCCTGTGTGGGCTATATGAAACTTCTGAGCTCCCCTTTGAACCCAAAGTTCTAGCTTTCACCCAGACCCATATCAGATTTATGCTCACAGTGTGTTGCCCAAATTTTAAGACTGACCCAACCCCAGCAAGCCCACTGAATTTTGAGCTTGGTTACTACATTGTTTGTAGACATACCCTACCTTTTTCATTGGTCAACGCCAAACCCCTCCTCTTCCGCCTGAGCACACCGTTGACCCGACAGTTCCAACACAGGTCAAAATAGTGCCTGACAAATTGAAGTAAAATGGACAAAGTGTCCCACTGAATCAAAATTTGTCCCCTGGAGTCCTTATCACTAGAAACAGGACAGGTCGAAAGAGAAAAAAGAGGAGGTCGAATATAAGCCCTAAGCCATAGGACCCAGTAGTGAGTAGAATTACAAACCTGTAATTTAGAGATGCAGTCTACGAAATGACAATAAAAGAGGCAGGAAAAGCGCAGACTGCTACTGAGAAAACGCAACGGCGGAGAGATGACGCCCCTGCAAAATCTTGAAGCCATGAGCTATTTGAATAAGCCGCTCGTTATGCAGTGAATGTTTTAGCTAGTCTATTTGTTATCGTGTTTTGTAGCATTTTGAAAGTTTTAACATATCTACCGACTACTCATTACATTATTTTCTAGATTCCATCAACTATATTCTCTTTAAAATCCTGCTTATTTCCCCCTCCCCCTCCCTTTGTGACAAGTAGTGCGAAACAAACTTGTTGTAATACATAATTATGTATGAATATTATTTTGGCTTTTTGAACTTCGTAAACTTTTGTTGTGGTTGATGTTGATCTTCTTCTTCTTCTTCTTCGTCTTCTTCTTCTTCTTCTTCTTCTTCTTCTTCATCTTCTTCTTCTTTGCCTTTTTTAAAAGAGTTTTTAAATAACGCTTGTTCTAATCCTAGGCACTCATAGTTTATGCACTTTTAAACTGTTGATATTAAGGAAATAAC
Source organism: Ellobium chinense (assembly GCA_033807755.1). NCBI lineage: Eukaryota > Metazoa > Mollusca > Gastropoda > Ellobiida > Ellobiidae > Ellobium > Ellobium chinense. Next base: position 613,686 of record JAWQUT010000423.1, on the reverse strand, counting down.
TTTCTTTTTTCTTCTTTTGTTTTAAACTTGTAAATAAAGCTGTGGAGCAGCGTGGCCTAATGGTTACGGCGTTGGACTCAAGATCTGAAGGTCGTGAGTTCGATTCCCGACCACGGTCATGTTGTAAGTGCCTTGGGAAAGCATTTCATTCTCATTTTCCTCAGTCCACCCGTCTGTAAAATGGGTACCTGGCTATAGGCAGTGGAAGATATTGTCAGAATGCAAGTGATCAGCGCCTATAAATGGCAGCGGCACTGTATGCTCCCCAGGGAGTCGAGAAAGTTCTAGAGTGATCAGGCCTGCTGGGGTAATGATAGTGTGAAGTCGCGTGAGCGGGCATTAGCCTGGATACGAGACTTATAAACCGCATTATTATTATTATTATTATTGATTTCACGGCATTTGAGTCATTCATTTATGAAACGTTGTTCTTGTTGTGCGGGTACCAGCCTTGATAAGTGAGTAAATTAATTTATTACTCTATAGATGTCATTATTATCATAACAATAGAGGTATTTATTCATAATGCGTAGGACAGCACAGAAGTTTCATGGTGACCAGCTCTATAACCAATAAAAGTGAATATTATCCGCTATTGTCATAACACATTTCATACTCTTATTAACGGAAGCAGCAGCTGTCATTTCTCGATTTCCATTGATGTGGGTACTTTTTTACCTCTGGTTATATTTTTTGTCTATAATATCATCAATTCATAATAAATCATTATATGATATGTATTGGTAAGTTACCAGTGCGAGGCGAAACGAGAGTCTTACCATCATGAGGTTCGAATAAAACACAAAAACGACAAGGTCAACAAATTCATGAAAGATATACAGGAATTCCTCTCAATAGATGCTGTTAAAAATCTTTGTAACGTTTGCATATTAGTTTTTCCACCCTTTCCTCCCATCATCCCTTTTGCCCCGCTGGTGTTCACTATTGTTTACTGTGTGACGGGGTGACCCAGATTTCGAGTGAGTGGTTTCTTCTGTTTTTTCCTCTCTGTACCTTTGTAAGTAGACAGGCTTGTTTATTAAACATGACCTCGATTGAACTTTAGTAATAATGACTGGAGTGTTCTAGATTAATAAGATGGTATATTTATAACTCGGTCACTGAAAATATCTAGACGGTTGAAGTCGGTTATCGAAACTTTCTAGAAGTTCGATGAAGGAATGTATTTAAGGGAGTGACTGTTTGAGGTGGTATGTGTAAAGTAAAAGCGAAAGTTCAAGTGTCGCGTATCATTACTATTGTTTCATAAGACTTGCTTGGCCCTCTTGTGCCAGTGTTGTAAATAAAGTTCGTTTCCTTCAGTATCAAAGGACATTGTGTTTTTCATTGACAGCAATAGGCAGGCGTTTTGATATGTAGCTGAGTGGTCAACCCTAGCCCCTACTATACGTTTGTACTGAGCCAAGTTATCGCTGCTACACTCTTATCTCTGCTTTCGTACTCTCACAACTTGATCATTGTAATTCACTTTTGATAGGATTGCCTGAGATAAGCTCAATAAACTTCAGAGATTAGGATCAATGCGGATCGTTTAACTCTTAGAACACCTAGATTCCATCACAACCTTCCTCTCCTTAAAACATTACACTGGCTACCTATAATGGCCAGAATCGAGTACAAAATAGCCACACAATCTAAGGAGTCAACTGCACTAACTTACTTGGCAGTGGTATCTAAGCCTTATATACCATCCCAAAATTTAAGATCCAAAGATTTGAAACAAGTATCTATTCCTCGATCCAATTTAAGGAGGTATGGCGGCAGAGCTTTTTCCTATTCCGGGCCTTTAATTTTGGAACTCATTACCAGCATCGATTAGACATGCAATCAGCCTTGATTCATTTAAACATCAATTAAAACATATCTATTCATAAACTATCTAACAGACTGCCTGAAATGACCGCAAGAGAAGTTGAATGTAAGTTCTCAAGGGAGCTGGTGGACGACATTGGCCTCCCGTGGCCCAATTCTGTTAGTGGCTCGTCACACTAGGCTATCATGCGAACTGAACTTTTCCATATTTCAACATGGGCTGAAGATAGTCCCAAGTTAGGGCAAACTTTGGCAAATGATCTCTGGGTCCTGGTTATATTTCATTAGTTTAAAAAAAAATATGATTCCTTAAGACGTGAGAGCTCTGCGACTGTCCACTGCGGCAGGTTGAAATCAGACCTGCCTTCCATTCTTGATTTAAAAGAAGTTGAGATACTACAGGGGTAAACGTCCTTTAAAGATTATAAAATTCTACTTTTCTGCCTCTGTACGCAATATCCATCAATCCGATATATCTTTACCCGATTGCTTATATGAGAAATGTAAAATCAGTAACAACTTTTTGGAACGCGCTGTAGATCATTATTAACACAGACAAAACGCGTGCTTCTTGTCTTGTAGAATACGAATTCCAAAAGATGATCTTAAGTTTCTGCTTCCTCGTTCGTTGGCGAACATGAAGAAATGTCCAAAATGTCCTCCAATGGTCTGCCTTTAGTTTCTGGAAGTGACAACAACAGGAAGCAGCAGGCCAGCAGGACAACGCCCATTATGAGATAGCACACGAAAAGGAAGTCCGATGTATTCGGGATGAGGTACGGAGCAACGATGCCTCCGATTCTGGCGCAGGAGTTCAGATAACCAATGCCAAGATTTCTGATGACTGTTGGGTACAACTCTGTGCAGTACACCGTCACGATCATCCATACGGCCAGCATGTGCATTTTAGCCAGAATCGCTAATACGGTGATTGCTGTGCCTCTGATATAATCAGGGGCGACAAAGTTGACCGGAACAATAGCCAGGCAAGCCAAGGCCATAAACAGAAAGTAAATAACCGAGGCCAAGCGACGGCCTAATCGGTTGGACGTGGGCGCTACAAATATCATTCCCGGGAACTCCGCTACGGAGAAAATAATAAAATTAACGAAGAAATCCCCCGAGAGTGTTTTGATGCCGAAACTTATGCCATAATACACCATGGCTAGAGATATCCAGATGACGCTCATAGCGATGGAAGTTTTACGCAAAGATCGAATTTTGAATAGATTCAGTAGAGAGTACTGATTGCTCTGGCCACTCCGAGTTGTAGTCCTCTTTACCTCTCTGGCTAAATTCTCCAAGACGGCTGTATCAAGAACTGGTCTTCTGTTCATTCCTGAGGCCATCGTTGCAATTTGTTTTGCCCTATTCACCTTTCCGTGCACTGCCAGCCACCGAAGACTCTCTGGCACCCAAAAGACAGGGATGAAGAGCAGCGCTGAAAAAATGGCAGTGGCTAAATGGATGTGCCTCCAGTCTCTCACAAAAAATACCAGTACAGAGAAGCTGGCTGCGCCTAAATTCCACATGGGTATGGCTCCAAGCACTCCTCGCCACTTCTCTTTGAGAAACTCCACAGGATATGTAAAATATGTGGCAAGAACGCCACCAATGCAAAGTCCGATTACGAATCTAACGGCAGCAAACATCTCCCATGAAACAGACGCTATGGCAACAGAGTTGGCAACTGCGTGGATGGCCAGACTCCCGTATAAAGAAATCTTTCTCCCAAATCTGTCCCCTATGAACCCGCTGAAGTAAGCGCCGAAGAGCACCCCTAACATCTGCACACAGATGATCACCGACTGTACCCAGTAATAGTCACAAATTAGGCACCATTCTGTTACAATCGTTGATGAATCCTCATCAAATTCTACGCTCTTGCAAGAACTGAGAACACTACATGAAAACGAAGCGGTTCTGTCATTGTCAGTGCCATTTTCAGTGACATCATCTTTCGTCTCATTGGAGAGTGAGCCTCCAGTGGCCGATGTCATATCATACGCATAAGATCGAGAAAAATTAGTAGTGACTGTATCATTTCTATTGCTGACATTGTAGACACTATTTAAATGCCCACTGCACCGCCAATCAGAGTGGTAGTTGCCAAACGCCATAAATAGCATTCCCCATATCACACACAGCTGGGTGGAATACGTCGTGATCACGATGAAGACCTGAAAAAATCCACATCCCATAGCATTAGCCACAGGATCGTCCACTCTCAGGTTACCTGGAAAAAACAGAGTGCAGAGAAATGATCAGTGGATGTGGAATTGTCCCTCCATGTTTGAGATCAGTGTTTCTGACTAAACAACAAGTTCGCCAGCAGTGAATAAACATTATGCAAGCACCCGCATTGCGCTCTTGTAGATCTCCCATTTATAGTCGTATACATTATTATTATGAATAATACCGAATTAACAAATTTTGCGGTATTGACGACCATATTATTATTATGTCTGTTAATGTGCCTAAAATGTCATCCCAGTTTCTTTTGAAAATGACCATACAGGGACAAATTTTAATGGCCCTCAAAATAATAGTCTCATCACACAGCTTCTGAAAATACTATTTAAATATATTCGACGGTTAACACTGAATTCAATACATCCCATCTAAAATGGCGATTTTGAATTATGCAGCAAGTCCTGCGAAGGAAAAAAAACCATTCAAATCCGACAAGCAGGAAAAACTCGGTTGATGACGTATATGTAAGAATACATCACAGAGTAGTTTGTTTTTAATTCTATGACCTTAAAAGTATACTGTCTCGTATGACATTACATTTGTACGTCCAAGCTATAAATTAAATTATAGTGGCTAATAGTCTTCTGGTGAACTAGATGGTATGGTGTTAGCACAAAAGCCCTCATTGGCTGCTCCATTGCTCGGTGCTAAGCCACTACAGGCTGCAGTAGGTCTCAATGTGGTCAACGGTTGAGATTACGCAAAAGAAAAAAACTCTATTAACTTCTAGTCAGCGTGGAATATTTTGTATTTCTTGTGACTTCATTGATAAATTCAATCACTTTCTTAGTTAACTGCTATGACAATAGGACTGTGGCAAGAATCCTGGTAGTAGCGTTTACATTACTGACTAAGCAAAGCAAGGCTAGACTATGCCAGTTGTATATGAATGTTGGCAAGTTGATGGCAGTCTGCGTGACGTAGGTGTGGTCGGTTCTTGTTTTTAGGAAAGTTGTCGTTCTCTCAGTCCGATTCGCGTTTTCCTTATCAAATTTCTCCCTTAAGGTGGTAGCTGTAGAAAATATCTTCATAGAAATGCAACCAGGAAGTCGGAAGCGATTTTGGTGTTTAGTGTGACTTGAGTGTGCATTGATCTTTAATGAGAATTTTCGGGTTGTT
>JAWQUT010000423.1:533185-605143 GCA_033807755.1 Ellobium chinense | reverse complement strand
TATATATATATATATATATATATATATATATCGTATATATATGAGGGGGAGGGGCGAAATATATCCTGTTCCTATTCCTAACCTCATCTTGGATTTATCTTTCCTTACTGTCCAGCCGTATAATCTAGCTACTCGTAATATTGCCGAAATGACTTAAACTAAAGCACAATGATTTTTTTAGCTGAGCTAAAAAGAAGGCCGAAACGACGTTCTCCGAATAATGTCGCCAGAGAAAGTTTTGTCTAAATATAAAACTGAGGAATAATTTACTATAAAACTACTCTGAGAATAATGTATAAAAGAAACATAGTTCACTCTGCTAAGTCACATTTTATTTTAATGGCAGAATATTTGCAGACTTTTTTTTTTTTGCTTTTTGTTTTTGTGTACTGTAATTTTACAGTATTTGAATCTTATCTACACAATATACCCCGTCTTAATAATTATTCCTTCAGCTACCATAGAGGCTCGCTGCATGTGCCGAATCCGTTTAATTTTCAACATTTACTGTGTTCAAAGAAAATGCATTTCGTAAAACACATCGATATCGTCGAAGTTTTGAGATAATCTGAGTTGAGTGAAGAGGGACTAAAAGAAAAATAAAAAGAATCCTTGTCGGTTGCAACAGACCCTCACGTATACTGTAAATCTGGTGACATCACCTCTACTGAAAAAGACCTTCTACGGGCTTTGACAATTTTTTTTATTATTTTTTGGTGAAATCAGATCTGTATGTCAAATCCCACTAGGGGTAAAAAACTGTATGCCTGTAGACCTGTCCATATTTTTCTTTAACGTTAGTATTTAAACAATGCTCTATAAGAATGCCCATGAACCCCAGCTGATAAAATGTTTCGATGTGTGCCATTCAAACTAATGGAACCAGTTCAGGTAACGCTTGTGGATTTCAGTACAAAGCCACCTATATTTTTGAAATCTGACAAGCAGCCAATTTCGTCGATGCCGAGATGGCCATAGTTTTTCGACATAGGAAGGCTTTTGTTGTTTTGTTTTGTTTGACATGGCTGAACATTTTATTGCGCTAAAACCAAATGGTAACTGTAGCAAGAAATTTCAAACAATCAAGTGAACATGAGTGGTGAATGATAGATAAATCAAAATTAACTAGATACAGATGAAATGAATGAAATTAACATACATTATGTGATGTGGATAGTAATAAATCCTGAGCAAAAGTAATAAATAAGATACTGTTAAAATCTGCTTTATCGATTTTTCATTTAGCTGCAACATTCTGTAAGAAAACGAGAGTAATTTGCACATGTATATATTTAAGTCAAACATAAATAGGGCCGAACAATGGCATCTTGTGCCTTGTATTTATTTATGTTGTAAGTTGTTCGATATAGGAAGACTTTATATGTATCTTTAAATATTAATTCTTCATAGTGAAGCTTGGTGTAACTGCCAATTATTTTGAATTTACAGAAGCACGAGTTGCGTTTTCCTTGGTCACAGGTCAAAGGTCATGCGGCCATCTTGTTTTCTTAATTATAAGCTTATGTCTCTATATCAGAAATATTTTGTTTTTCAGGCCTGCAAGCCTTTCCGAAGAATGGGTACTGCATTAACTGTAGGGAACACTACTAATGTTTTGGGAGTTTCCCGTGGTTACTGCAGTGCATTAACTGATGGAAGGATCAGATTAGACGGCCACTAATCCGTCTACATGCACCTAAGTAGGGTTCATGACGTAGTTATTAAATTTGATAAACATCATTTCCGCTCAATGGAGAGTTGGAAGCAGTTTTACTAATTAATAGGTGTACTTTGTCAGGTCAATTATGTGCTGGTGCAATGGGCGGACAGTGGTATGAGTATACGGGTGAAAACGGGAAAACGTGATAAAAGACTCAAAAGAAATGGTGGTCAAGCAGATGACTATGTCAGCCATCCTATGGCATATTCACATAATATGAAGTACCCGACACTGTAAATCTACCTGAAAATCCATTGCTTATCAGTGAGTTCGGAAATTACAAAGTGGATCTGTTTGAAATTTGGCACCAAGTATTTGTTTGATAAAGTCGTTATCATTGTATAGGTTGCAGGAGGTTAAACGGTTAAAAAAACGGATTATCAGAGTCAGTAATGGCAGAGTGTTATATTTATTGTGTAGAAATAATCGTATAACCTGTAACAGCATCACAAAAGTGATGAATTTAGTCCTGAAATTTTTTTTTCTTTTTTTTAATGTTGCAGGCAGTGTTTTCCAATGGTTTCTGCAGATTTCATTTTGTGCGGGTCTGCAAAAGAAGGCCAAATTTGTAACCCCTTTTCACATTTAAATTTAATTGGAGAACCCCCACCGTAAACAGTATATTAATATAATTCGAGCACAAGTTTCTGAAATGCTCGAAGAAGCGTTCACAGTTTCGCTCCTGTAACCGCAAGGTACAGGTCTATGAAAATAAGCATATACTGACAAGGGAAGGTTGAAGGATGCCTATTTTATTAGGAAGATTGGAGAAAAGTTTCGATGACGACCATGAATCTCTTTCAGCTATTATGCAACTTTACGCACAGCGCCATGAGCAGACTAATGTTATTTTCGGTAACGCATGAGATACCGGTAGTTAACTACTTACCTGTGCCAAAACTATTGATTTCATTGTGCAATTTAAAACTCCTTAAATATTCAGCAGTTAATTACGCTCAAAATTTCCATGACTTTTCCTTTTTTTTTTTTTGTTGTTGTTTCAATGGGCTGTTGCGCTGAGGGCTTAGATTCTGTACACACGTTGTCGATTTGCAAGCATTTTGAAAAGAATAGCGTGTAGATGAATGCTAATCTGCTATTGTTAGCATCGATGTGAATGACGTCACTACACTGTCGCAGAACGCCTATTATTTTTGATTTTGCAGTGGTCGGTGCATAGTTCATACGTTAATTTACTTCCTGCTTTAACGGCAGTGAACACTACTGTTTTGGGAGTTCTCTGTGGATACTGCAGTCCGTAAACTGACGTAAGGTTCATGGATACCGCCTCTGATCCATCTAATCTACACGTAATTAAGTAGGCTTCATGATGTAGACTGGATACCAAGAAATGGAGAGAAACTGTGAACGTCTCAAAAGATGGAAAAGAAGGCCAAACGAACAACAGACAATCACACGCATACAGAGTCAAGAAAGAACTCATAAAGAAATCAGAATATTCATGCAAATGTTCATATTTATTCGAATCATTTCAAATAATCAAATAAAAACAAGAAATGTTTTGGGATAAAAAGGGGTAGGGGAGGGAAGGAGGGAGAGGGTTAATTCATTCTTCTTTGTACAAGTGATAACATAGCTTAACATTGTACGTAGATAATTATGATGATGAGAGATAACCGTGCATCAAGGAGTTGCTCACTGAGAATGATTACTTCCCCTGTATGCAGCCCCTTTCCGATGAGCCTACAGGGTTGGCAGGTAGCATTACATCTGCAAAAACTTCCCCAACCCCCAGTCACGTTTGAAAGAGAAAAAAAAAAAAGTCCATTTCTGAGTAAAACACGATAACCCAATTTTGCGTTTAGAAAATGTCCATTGACAGGACTCTGACATCAGAACAGCATTATTTGGAAAACTAAACAAGACTCACTGCTGCGCTTTCTTTATAACTAACTGCTCAGATGCCAAATAACCAACCCTGATTCGACTTTAACCCTACTGATTAAATCTTTCCCTGTAACTAATTTACATTCAAACCTACTATTAACACAACACTGAAAAATGGGTAGCCCCATTAACTAATTTCCTTCCCAGTATATGGTGGTCTGTCCCCGGATATGGTAATATCTAGTAATCGCATTAATTAATCATTGTGAATGTCATGTGGTGCTCTTCTCCCTGCCACATTTCTTTTTATTCTTACCAACAATGTTGTTATATAATGTAAAACGTCTGATAATATGCACTTTGTTACAGGAGATCAATTTACTTAAAGCTTCCACCTACTTTTCACCCAAATGTACTTCTACCAGGCGGCAAACTCTTTGATGCACTCAAGTCTACAATGATAAACATGATATTTAAGATGACACCAATTCTTACATACAAAACAGATAAAATAAGCCATGTTCAAAATTGTTCAACACAAACATGAACCTCTGTGTGTTTAGCACTAACACTGTCTCATTCTCCATAAAACAGAGAATGATGAGGACTTCTACAATAGCTTTTGACAAAAATGCATGTAATATTCGTTTAAGCTAGCTATGATTCTGCAGTCACATAAGATTCCTCCGTGATAAAGACAATGTTTGATAATCTAGTACATCCCAAATTAAAGAGACACCTTCTAGGTAGTTTAATGCTATAATCTGCTAAGATTCCAACACTTCTCTGATCAAGCCCCAGGCATACTATCACCTAATAACAAGAAATTAAGCAAAATATGTTGCCTTTGTCTAGCACCTGAAAACACAAAACTCTGCAAAAAAAAAAAAATTCAAGGTCTGAAATTTACTTAAACTTTCATAAATAACTTCCCATCTCTGTGATCTGTGCATTGTGGCTAATTCCAAAGAGCGCAGAAAGTGCGACCGACTTACATTACTCTCAAAGACATCACTGAGATTCCCGAGATGTGAAATTATGTCTTTCTTTCCTTAAATGGTTTTGATGATTACATGAATCAATATAATACATCACAAAGATCAAAACTTCCGAAAAAGAGGTGAAGGAACAAACCTGTAAGAAATATTTTTGGGCTCTTTTCTTAAACAGGCAGTAACATGTAGCCTGAAAGCCTTATATTAGCATTTCATAAAATGGTCAACTGATGTTGCAGCACTTCTGCCAAAACAACATGTATTTATTTTGTTCAAATTGTCCTTTTACTTCTATTTTCATGAGGTGGGAGGATTACATTCAGTAATATTTCTTTTCACTGTTACAGATAAACTAGTAAAGGTTTAAGCAGTACCACACTTGTCAAAATGCTTCAAATTAAAACTAAAATTCTACATGAAACCTGATTTAAAAATGTCACACTGCCCTATCATTCATTGTTGTATATATTGTCATATGGCTGGTTCTGGCCTGAATAAACAAACTGAAACTTAATCTTCAAAAATAAAGCAATATCAAAAGCTGTCATAAATTACACGTCTAACCACTCTTAATGCCATCTGCTGACAATGTCATTGTCCCATGTTATTTTTCATTTAAGAAACGCATGACTTGCTTCATATATGTAACTGACTCTTGATGTCATAAAAAGACACTCGTGACATGGCATTTGTATGATAGACAGGTGCTTTTGAAATGAACTGATATCAATACCGGTATAGGTGGGGGGGTATAAAATATGCAACAGTTCATTGTCTCCATATGTCTGGTCTAGCATTCCAACACTTCAGTTAGACTATGAACCTCATGACTTTGGTGTGCTAATTTTACAAAAGGACTACAGACATAAAAAAATAGCTCAACAACAAGCCTCTTCTATACACTTCTTGCTGAATGATGTTTCCTGGAAAAACAGTATTTTCTTGTATTACCGGTGGAGCAACTCAAACTTTTGCTCACTCGAAAGTGTGTGACATTTAGATGATGAGACATTTTTTTTTTCTTCAAAATAAGGCCAGTGTTACTTGTGTTGTTAGTAATATACATGACTGCTCATCCTGTGAGGGTGAAAGTCATTACCGAAATAAGGGGAGTTACATTTCCAACAAACAGGAGGTAGCAGTTGAAGATCTATATGTGGCTTAGGAGATCTCCTGCAGTTTAGCAGCACGCTACTCTTGAGGTTTATTTGTAATACTTTCGCCAATTATAAAGCATAATTAATTATGCTGCTGAGCAAAGACAAAACACCATAATAATCGTTTCTTGGCTACATGATCTTACTGGAGTTTTATCTTTGTATGGCAGCATACTTAGATTACACTAGCTCTTAAGGTACTCAACACCCAGTTGGGATTTCTAAACAAGCTATTCTATCTACATGACTGTTAAATATTTATACATTACAATAATCAATGAGACCACGTCAAGTCCCTATCCAGTCTTTGGAAGTAATGACAAATTAAAATGAAGCAAAAACAGGATATATATTTAAGTAAATGCAATGTTTAGCCTAATGTACTACTCAACACTTGAGCAGTCTGCGCTGTTTTTCAGCATCAAAATAAGAGTTTTCCGCAGCATCGAATTAAAAATATATCTACTGGAGCAGGTTCTTCTTTCAGAAATTAAGATTCATCCTTAAGAGTAAACATTGAATGAGTCCAGATCCAGACCACTTCCTTCATAACTAAAGATTATATCATTTTATCTGTGAAAAGCCTTCTTGTAAGCTGGCACAGTACTGTGTTATTGAATCATCTATCCTCAAGTACAAAGACCTTTCAAAATGTCAAAGAATCCCCTTAAGCCAGTATATGATGGTAACACAATGGCCCTTATTAAAAATAGATCATTGCCATTTTATGCAAAACCTAGTCCTCTGTTCTGTGCCTTCCATTAAATGCCTGGCTTGTTACTCTTACTTCTGTTCACTTGCAGCTGGTTCAAATACAAAACCATATTATGTTTTAGAGAACTGTGTTGGTTATTTATGCCTCACTATATCGCTGCAACAGAAGAACAAACATGACTTCAGTACTGGCAAAGTAAGATACCTCCTGTATTGAACGTGGCAAGATTGAACATCCCTCCTCAGTACAGTTATGACTAAATCAGAAATGATGCTTGGATCCTTGTCAGATCAAACCTTTGCGCGCCTCCCAAAAATACTCAGGAAGAAATCTACCACTGACAGGATTCACATCCTGGACGTTTTATACCATAAGATAAGCTCTCTACGGCTTGCTCACTCTGTAGCCCATATTCTGCAGTGATCTTCAAAGACTAGCCTAAGATTACCAAGTAGCCAGCATAAACCAAGAATGCCAACAGAATTTGATACAAGAGTCTGGAACTTTCCAACAGGTCTAAATCACGAGTCACACAACTCTATCTCTGGTTCCACTGTTAGGCTTGATTTTGTACACTGTTCACCATGACCAAGAAACAATAAAATCTGGAGTCTTCTAAACATACTTTGAAACTTAGGCCCTTGAGTCTAGTTCCTCTTGACAGGTCCACATAAATGTACTGGTTACATTATCATTCAGTGCTTTGAAAGTGAAAGTAGGCTGGTTATCTTTCTTGGCACTTAACCCACTCTGCAACTTTACCAAAAGAGTGAATGCATTCACACCGAAAGTCAATGTTTTCTTTAAGGTAGCATCAAGAACTCTTCAAACTATGGTGAGAAATATTATGATCCCAAATGCTTTTAAGTAAATTATTGTCTCGACGAATGTAAAGACTAGATAGGTCTATCACACGTTTCAAAACAGGGTAAGAAGCAAACAGAAACAATGTTCATGATGTATGAGTTTAAGGGTTTATTATTCTCAGTTCTTATCCATTGATGGTGGCCGATTATGATTTATGTTTTTCACACATTTTGATATTAGCCAAAATGATGGGAAAATATGGTAGGGCCGAGGTAACTGACACACCCTGAAAATGCTGAAAAATTGGTATCTCTGATGTACAGGATCATACACAAGAGAAAGTGGAGTTTTCTTTTCTGATACAACACACAGTATCAAAACTGTGACTTGCAAAACTCTCAGATCATGCAATAAGCGCTGTGATAAAACAACACAATGATTTTACTGCATGTTACACCAAAGAGAAGAATTCATGTTGCTGACAAGACAGGAAGTTTTAAAGAGTGAAAAATGAAATTAAAAGCAAATAAAAAGAGAAGTAAAACTGAGCCTTGTAAAATGTACCTCTACTAAAGCTAAACTCCTTCCACTATTTCAACAGAAGCCTCACAAAATATGTTCAATATGCATATCATTTCACAGAAATAACATATGTAATCCAACAATTTATGTACATAATTAGTAAAAAAAAATGTATATAAATAAAAATACTCATCAATTGAACAGAGATGCAGATTTATACAAGTGTCCAGCATACGGGAACTATAGCCAAACAACTTAGTCACACAAAGCACATATTCATCACTGCTTATAATTATGTTATTACAGCAAGATTCTTTTACTCAGCTAGCGTCAATGCATATTTTACTTTGCACATCCGTCAGTTGCTAAAAATCTATAGCAAGGTCCTGCCCAAGCAGCCACATACTGAAATTCTCTACAGGTACTAGCAGTTTCTTTTCACGTCATGCATTCTCCATTCTTCCTCTGTACAATATTTTAAAAACATTCAATGTGACTGAATATGATCTTGATGAGCAGCAGTAAGAGCAAAACACCATTTTCACACTTTCATCTTTTGGCAAGCATTCAGCTCCTCCTGAAGCCCTTCCCTTTTGAGGACAGGTCAAGGGTTTGAAATACCTCTATGCCTGCAACAAATGGATATTCTTACAAAACATGAAACTAATTTTTTCATACCAATGCCAGGATCCATGTTTGTGTGCATCTATTGTTAAGGCATGTGCGTGAGTGGCATGAGCCAGGCTACAGGGCAACATTTTTACTGACCACATGAAGATATCACACAATGTAAAATAGCAGCAAAGAGGTTAAACAACGTTCTGTAAAAGGTTTTGTGAATATTCATGAATCTGACCTATTACTTGGAACAAAGCTTGAAATGCAGGTCACCCAACTGACTTGATTTCTTTTTGCTTGCGGAAGCAATGGTAATTTGCAGGTGCTGTGATAGTGCCTGCTTTTAACTTGGATCTAATTTATAGATAGAAAAAGTCATAGCATTGCTATGCTAATTGGAAAATACCTTCTTACTAGTTGTCTTTTTGCCAAAAGACATTATGCACAAGCAACAGTGTCCATGTGAGGAGTTATATCTGAAAATTTCTTGCACTGTCCAAAGAAAAGGCTGAAGACAAGCACACTCTCACTTCATTAATGTCACACAATGCAATGAACACAATAATGCAAGCAAATGACATCCAACTGATAAGCTTGAAGCACTTCCACAAGGTCACAGCCGCTTATGAGAAAAAAACATTGCGTCCGATAATCACAAATATTTATACAGCTATGAACATGGCCGAAGCACAGCTTGTGTTAGTGCATTTTAAAGGAAGATAGAACAAGATATTATATGATAAACATAGCAACACTTTCACCACATTGCAGAATATTCTCATGAGTCTTAATACAGAGCATGAGACAACCCGACCATCTCATGCTCCTGACACTTAAAGTCAAATCTGGATTTTCAAATACAGGCAAACTGTCTAGATTAAATTATGGGACAGAAACTTACAGCTCTGTAGAAAAAAAGAATGGACTGTGGCATTAATGTAATGGTTGAGTATAGCGCGAAATGTTAAGTCATTATATATACAGCACTGTACATCACTTCAGTAAGATAAATATGTGGGCTGCTATAAAACTATTCAACTCAGGCAAGACTGAGGAAATCCACACCACTTCTCTCCTCCTACATTTAACAAGCTCAAATATGCCATACCACCCCCCCNCCCCCCCCCCCCAAAAAAAAAACAACACCATAATACTTTCACCCATAAAAATTACCTTACCATGAAATACACCAGCAGTGCGTGTTTGTTCTGAACTTTATGTTAAAAAAATTGTGTGGTTTTTGGTCTAATTTGGCAACATGAACTGTCAGTCCACAATACATGACTTTGGGGCAATCATCAGGTTCTTGCTCGTTACTCTCTCTATGCAGCTTTGTGTGGACTTGGCTTTGTTTGCTAATTTTTGGGGAAGGTGAATGATAAACAATGGGAGTATTTAATATTAGCACAAGAGATACCTTCCAATAAAGGTAATGGGGTGGGAGTGGAAGAGGACCGGAAGCACAAAAATTCATTTTCCATGAAATTATTCTTAATGTATCCTTTATCTCTGTAACACAATAATGTTTCAAACAATAAACTTGAATTTTAAGATCTATAAAGAGCTAAACTGCAATAATGAACAGCATGCTCACACCTTAGGACAAATAGTTTGCATTTACTCTGATCTCACATAAGTTACAGTAAATATAGAAAGCGAAGATCATCTATACATTCCAAATGTATCTTATAAAAAGAAAGATATGCAAAAAGTGATAAAAGGCGACATTTGATGAACACCAAACGAAAGGGAAATATCCTCTTCTTCAATGCAGTAGTAACAAGATAAAATAAAGCTCAATCCATTGGCTGTAAACTTCCAAACTGTCATGGCTGAAGGTTCTTGCAGCCATTTACAAATCCTTTATTCCAGGCTATGCCATCTTAACAAATAAACTGATGACTTCTCTATAAGCCTGGTATGTGAGGCAGGTAAGTATCTGACAACCTATTTTCATGCTCACATAACTTGTAGAAAGGTTTGAAGTCCAGTTATACTTGCAAGAGACTGATCTACAACTCTGCAAGGGCTATTCGGTGATTTTGTGGTCATCCACTGGGTAAATAAGCTGTTCTTCCTGGTGTGAATAAATGAATTGTCTTTTCTTAAAGTGCTGTATAGCAAGTCTAAGCCTGCAACTTAACAATATTGAACAGAAAAGCAGATGAAAGATTATCCTCATCTCTTGACCAAATCATCAACTTGAGTAAGGTGGCCACTAGCCTAAGCAACTGTTTTGTTAAATTGTGGTCAGCATGTACAGGTTCCATTGTAATCCAAAAATTGGAATTTTCTTTTGCAGCTGAGCCTTTCAAGAAAATGTTATTTATTACTACTGCAGTGAAGGAAGACAGGAACAGTGTAGTCACTCCAAAGGACACCATGGAAGCCTATGGTAGGCACAAGAGATAACATTAATTGTTCACTATTGCAACATCACTGATGTTTAGAGCTTTGTCACATGACAAGGTGCCTACATTTGTGGGAGCCATCTTCATTATTATATTGGCAGATTTATCAATATCAAATATCCTCAATATGCTTCATGCAGGCACTGACAAAAAGATGTTAACTGTGGTATACCCAATTCAAGATCTTCAGTTCAAACTTGGTAACAACTTTGTAGGGAGGACTGTCTTAAAAAATAGGAATTACTGTATAAACAGTACCTCAAAATGTAACAATGCCCTGTATTTAAAAAAAAAAAAAGCTTATGTACATAAAAACAGAAATTCCAGTTTTTTTCACAGAGTGAAAGTAACAAAATCATTTTTCTTTTTTAAAAATGTTTCTTTCCTTGCTGTTTCTGACAGAAAAGGAGTTCTGAATCTCATTCACATCTTCAACTTTTAGCCATTAAAGTTGGTGCTGTTATTAGAACGCTACAGTCACCTAAAAAAAGGATATTGCTTTTAACATCTCTGAAGAAATACTGTTGCAACAAGATGGCAGTACCACCATATGTAGACATCTTGTCATATGACGTAATCCTCATAATGTGACATCAACTGACACTTGAAAACCTTATAAAGGTTGATAAAGACCTAATCCAAGCCAGGTGCAAACCATAATAGTTTATATTATTCTCACCTGTTCAGAAAGGAGATGCACCAGAGCAGCAATGGCAAACATTTCTTGAAACATTCTCAAAACAAATTCATTCATCTGCTGGCAACCTGCAGATTTATTCTCCAACATTCAGATGATGTCATTCTTTCCCAGCTCACAACATTGTATACAATGCACACAGGCAATCCTTTAAAATGATTAAACTTTCGACCGATTCATTTTTGTTTACAGTAAATGTTATGTTCAGACATGCTGTAGTTTTAAAGAAAAAGACTATATGGGCCAAAAGAATCAAATCCACCCTTGGATAGTGATTCATCCTTGTAAGGAGATCTTCGAAACAGTTTTCACAGATTCATTACCCCTTTATAAGTGAATGTAGAATTTGTTTACATGGTGGCGATCTGAGAAACACTAGCATCAAACTTATGCAGTTACTTCACAATCAGGGGAGCTGCAGTCTCCAAGGCAAGATGGTTGGCACAGGGTCATGTGACGAGGGCATTGCATGGATCAAGGTGCCTGGCACAATTAGCATTAATATTCTCTATCCTTCCATCTGTGCTGTTCTCCCACAGCCTTTATTATTTCCAAGAAATCTGAGTGTATGTCTCATAGACTAGTCGATAAAAAGATGTGCAACGAGGTTTTTTTTTTAAATCTCCTGTAAAATTATGGTTCTGGTATATAATCTTTTTCCATGAAACAGCAGGTCAGATATGCGAAATAAGTGGCAGGCTGCTTTAGTAACAAAGATACAGAGCTTTTTGTCATGAAGTACACATCACCTGTATCTGACTGAAATGGGCATAGACTGAAACATTTAATTGCCTGCCTCAAATTGACATTTGCACTTTTGTGCTAACTTTAAAAAAAAAAAAACCATCTTGACTACAGAACTAAGATACCTCTGTAATTTGGCTCTGCAGACAAGAAATTCTTGATGGTACTCGCTGCAGGTAGTTCATTTTGTTCTCTTTAATAAATTAATTTGAACAGTATTGGTATGCGGCAGTCCTTTCACATTTTCATGTTGCACTGCATGCTAGTATAAGACTTTCATTTTTGTTACACAAGGAAAACAAAAATTTGATCACATTAATATGTCAGTGATCTTGAGGCTCATAAGCATACAACATTACAGGAAAATTACATTAGGCCCTAACTCTAAGAGAAACTTTACAAATATTTCATTAACTTCACAGAAAAGTGGTACATCTTGGCTATGATGTATTTTAACATTAGTCATTACAGCATAAAATGGGTATCATATTGTTTTTTGGCAAACACAAACTTTTTTACATCTACATTAAACAAAAACCAGAAAACTAATTATCTTTCTACAGGTTGCACTGAATTTATTGCACCATGAGAATTAAAGAGGCTGCTATGGTTTCACAAAATTAAAATTTTACTCAATACATCCATAAGTCAAAATGGAAATTTTATTTAATACATCTGTAAGTCAAAATCAATGTAGTAAAAAAATTTAAAAAAACAAGACAATTCCCTGATGCTCTTCATAAAGCTTGGGCGAAATACTTAATGCCTAGCAACCTACAATATCTGCTTAGTATACAGAGGAAATCAATTGCACCAGATGCTGGCAGAACTGGACTGATCATGTCAGGAACATACAAAGAGACAACTTACAGTTTCATCAATCACCGGAACAATCAATATGAAATGAGAATGTCCCAGCTGCTATGATGCCAGTACTGGGATAAGGTAATGATCAGGTATCATTGATCAGAAATATTTGAAACAGAGAAAATGTCATTCACTGCCTTGAGAGGAGTATTCGAATCAAGTCACCAGTATGCTTTGCTGACTCTTATCCTTGGGAAGTGTCGACATTGCTGAGGCTATGGAAGTTGTTGTGTCATCGGAGAGCATAATAAATATGCTTCATAACATTTTCAAGTTAGATTATGGTGACATGAATGCATCTGATCCATAATAAAACCATAATAACAAACTCGGAAACATATGGCCAGTCCTCTAATTAAAATTTTATGTTCTTGAAGTTACCTCCCATGGCTCAGGCATCCAGTCTCCAAAGAAAGTAGCTTATGCATGAAACTAAGATTGATTTCAGGGAATTTTCATAATAATAGTCTGTTATCTAGCAGAAACTGATTAAAAGCCAGCTGCAGCAGAAAAGAGTTATGTTTTATCCACATCCTTGTATCCTACATCTGGAACAGTAACATAATAATACTGCTAAAAGTATTCTATGTACAAATCAGTTACTGTAACAGGATGTGCTATGGTCATTTTTCTGATTTGTAGGGTATTTTTTGCAGAGAGCTATACCCTAAACTGTAACGGAAAAAAAAACTTTACATGATTCCGCTTTCAAGAAGTCAGTCAAATGGGAGAAGTGATTATATAAAAATACTCTCACAACAGAACACCTGAGCAAAAGCAACCTGGCTCATTTCTAAACATAATTCTATGCAACTGTCACATTTCTAAGAAATCTAAAATCATTTTAGAATTCTTTTTCCTTCAAGATAAGGAATAAACAAGCAACTGAAAAGCACAAGCAGTTTTAGTATAAAAAATTATCTACTTCTTGCTACTCTTTTTGCATGCAAATCAAAGTGGTTTTGCAAATGGTGAGCTCTGGATTTGAAATTCACTGAATGATCACTGCAGATTTCAGTGTGATTTACAAATACTCCATCTAGCCAACAAACCAAATATACATATTTAAATACTTTAGATCTATACAGATTTACTATATATGTAATATGGCCAGCTATAATACATCAAATGCATTAATCATTAGATTCACCATTTATAACAAAAAAGCATGCTGATATCGTAGCTTTACTCTATCTGTTCAGTCCATGAAATGAGGATGTAGCAATACACTTTACGTAATACTTCTGGCTCCTCTTAAGTACATACCTATTATCACAATCATTCACTCCTATGAAGTTTCAAAACCTGGCTTAAACATGGTTTCCAGACCAATCATTTCCATATCCTTTTGCGAGAATGCAGCAACCAATGGCAAAATTTTTGGGAACTTAAAATCAATATTCAGATCTTTCTTTACTAAAAGGAAGTATCGTCGTCATAGTTTCTTTGCATTTGCTAGTTGAAATGCCCTTTTTTCAGATTTGATTCAGATTTTGCGAAAATTTTCAGCATTCTTCCATCCTTATGGCCAGATTCATGGTATAAACTCTAGACTAATAACAATATTCTGAAGTAGTCACGATTTTTAAAACTAAATTTCAATACATGGTTACAGGATCACATGTAAAAGTGACAGCGAAGTGGATCATACAAAACCAAGTTGGGACCTTGGGAGATGATGGGTGGCAGTCACCAAAAAGGACTAGATGAGGAAACTCAACACTACAACAAACTTAAAATTAGTGATGATGCAATGAACAGTGGATTAAAATGAGTTTGCATAGGCCATTTTCCTCTCCAGTACTGCTAAACAGCAGGTATGTACTCCTTCATTAATCCACAGTGCTGTCAAGCCCCAGTCATCAGGAAATGTGTCTTGGACATCATGTAATGATTAGAATTAAATATAAAAGCGGCTAGCAAAGTCAGAAATAGTACAGTCGACTCTGCTGAATTGCAAAATCTGCTTATTGGTCTCTTAAACTGTAACATTTGTTCGAGTAAGTGGCAGTAAAATGCGTCTTACATTAAATTTCTTTTTCATTTTTTCATTTCAAGATTTGTCAGTGAACCGAATACTGCATTTTCTCAACACCTGCCACTGGATAATTGCTGTTTTTCTGTGTGTGCTCCTGATGAGCTGCAATTAAGCAGATTTGACTATAAAACATTGAAAATCGAAAATACTCTTCAGTCTGATGATGTCCTAAGGTTATCAGTTACATGAAAATCCATCCATGCAGGACACTGAATGTGGAGCAAGATTTATTGTGAATTGACACTACTTTTGTAGATGAATTTTTAATTTTTACGTGAATAATAGCTCTGACTTGCAGAGTTATCAAGATGGTGAGTCAAACTCTTTTAACACTTTTCACACAAACAATAACCATTGTATATTATTTTTATTATGTTCACTGAAACCTACCTAAGTGCTTGCAACCACTGTAAATCCAAGAATTGAGGAGTGGATATGACTTTGCTGATAAATCTCCTGCTCAGATAGCTTAAGAGCTTGTAATCACAGAACATGTCTTGCCAAAATGAGTTTAATACCTTGATTCTAACTGGTAAAATGTGAACACTGCCATACGATGGTCATCTTACCATTCCAACTTAGTAGTTCTACAATGTGCTTCTGCTGAACAGCGAGTCCATAATTTTGACCAGTAATATAAATGCATGTGAAAAAGAACATTCAGAAACTGCTCCTGAAGAGAACTTTGAGTATCTAGTACAGTTCTTATCTCATGAATATGTATCTCACCAACTCATCTTCTGACCAACGCTTCTCAAATGCATAAATGCATACATATTTGTTTAGTTTACCTGCAACACATCCAGGACCCATCTAGCTCCTGACATATATTTGCGTATGCATCCATTACAGCAATTCAACCACTTATGCCAAGTCATACCCATATATACCCAAATCCACCGTTTCATGGATCCAGCCACTCTGTACAATGGATCATGTGCTTGAAACAGCATATCTGCACACCTTTCCATCCAGTAAATACACATTACTTTTAAGATCTACACATCAGATTGCATTCGTGCAAAGAGTAAACACCTTTACACAGCTACCCGTTCATACACTTTATAAAACAATCACACACCCATGCAAAATTTCAAACATTCTTTGTTACACTTGATCTCCCTCATAATAGTGACATTCAATATATGATGTGGGTACAAATCCTTCCAGGCCATCAGTCTTGCGTACCCTTGTCCACCCATCTCCCTGGTCTTGCTCAAGGATTTGCATTTCTTCATTCTCTCCCATTGGCACTGACCCTTCATTGATGGCTGAAGACGAGAAAGAACAGGTCAGTGGCGCTCTAGCGATTTGTGAATAATGGGACTATGCGTCCCAAGTGTCACTGCTACTATAATGGAAATAATTGCAGCACTAGCCCAACAAGTAGCAGAGGCATGACTACAGCCTATGCTTTGGAGCCATAACTCTTCCTGCAAATGTACAATTTCATATATATTCAAAGTATGCTCTGTCCATTAAGGGCATGTGCAGCAGAACTAAGTCATTTTTATTAATAAGGGAACTTTGTCATTTTGGGGTGAAAAATGGGTCATGGAGGGCAAGGAAGGAAGATATACGGGGGTGTTTTGCAATTTCCTCTCTCCTTAGCTATGGAAACGTCAATTGTTTGGCTGCCATATTGGAAAATATGGATAACTTTTGCATAACTTTGAACCCTTCAATCTGGAGAACAACAGATGGTAGAATGCCGCGTTTTTCCCCCCATTTGAAAATATCACTTTATTTAAAATAGAATGTCACGGGCTTTTTTTTTATTTCTTAAATAAGATTTTTTAAATAATTTTTTTTAAATGTCATGAAAAAACATTAATTTCAACTTTAAAAATTCATGAAAGATAAAAAACACAAGATATTGAAAAAAATCCTGTGACAATCTCGAAACAGGGGCTTGGAGAGTTGTTATGCAAAATTTTATGTAAACTGGACCCGACAAAAGTCATATCGAAGGGATAGAGTGACGAAAACTGTGATTTTGAGATAATTGACAATAAAGATTACCCGACAGATGCTTCTGAGACTGGGTGATCATTTCCTTTTGCATCAAAATAAACTTTTTGAGACAGGTATCATGACAATAACTTCAAGAATGGATAAAGGACATGTCGCCATTCAAGAAACTGCCCTTAACTCATTTTACACAATTTGACCCAATTTTACCCCTACAGGGTGCCGCACTTGCCCTTGAAAAAATCCAATTTGATTACTATTCTGTGCACAGTGCCTACCCCCCTCATTTTGGCCCTAACCTGAACGATAAACCACTGTCTATACTTCAGGCCCAAACAAGGAAGTCATGTATAGAATCCATTCAGTGTTTTTCATAAGCCACTGGAATTCAATAATTACACATAAAAAAAAAAATTATAATCAGTTTGTCTCAAACTATTATCATCAACTTCCGGAGTGATGAATATAGTATGGGAAAGGTGACATATGTGTCCTGTATGACAATATCAAATCTCTTCAAAAAACTTTAGAATGACTGAAACGACACTGTTAATGTCTGTGACACAATGGACAGGAAAACAAAACTTGCTCTCTCACTGACTCTATGCAGCATGTTTGTGACATCCACATCAGAAAAAAACAACCTTTCATGCCAGAAGGAAGCTGTCAAAACACAATACCTAAGGCTCACCTTCGAAGGGATATAGCGCTCTGCACCGTCCTATCACAGGGAAAATATCAAACTCATCTTCATTATCTTCATCACCATCAATAGGCCTGTAAAAAATAAAGATGCATAATTTCATTACAAACAACTTTCGAAATATTGTTTCAGAAATATTACAAATTATGTTCTCCATCACAAGTGCTACAGTCCCAAAGAACAACCACATCACTATGTTACTGCCGCCAAGAAAGAGATATTGAAATATATGACGTAGCAATGGGGTTAAGCTACAAAAATATTAAATATTGTGATGAAATCTCATCATTTATGTGTAACGTGAGGTTACACATCCTCAAAAGAGGCAGTGGCTGGGTTTGTCGTAAGCCTATAAAAAAAAAAATCACATTCCCCAACTTACTGGTAGACATTATGCTGATTCTGGGGTGTGCCAGGGGCAGATACTTGATGGGGATGTGGTGTGTCCCCACTTCCTGATGTGCTTAATGAATGACTGTCTTCTGATGCACTGTGCCGCCTGGTGTTCTTGCCTTCTGCATCTGCCATGTACCCCTGAAAAAAAAAATTGAAACAGTTTGAAGATTTCAGAATACATTATATCCACACCTAAGCCAATCATGACAATTCTGATGGAACACTAAAAAAAAAAAATCTCCTTTCTTTATTTCATTTCAATACAGTATTGCAACAAAATATTAAACATGTTAGTCCATTAATTTTCCTAAATATTTTTAGGTAGTCAAAACACTTTTTCCTCATGATGAAATATTAAAACCATCCCAAAACATCCTTCTGTTATGAGAAATATGTAGTAAGTTTGTCAGTATTTTAATCTGATCAAAATGTGGAGAGAAGTTCCAGATAAAAATTATAAACCACAATAAAATACTAAAAAGATTATCCTGGATTTCTCCATATAAGATGGCCATTTCTGCCCATCCCAGGTATTTTTTTTTAAAAATGCCAAAGACAATTTTTTCCATAATTTATTTTCAGGTTTTCCAAGTCTGTGCTTACTTTGCCAATAAACAAACAAAATACTGGAGACGTCTTACTGCATTATATTTATAAACAACAGTGTGATGACATTGAAAAAATGGTTTGTTGCCGACTTGTATCAGATGTCACAGGCTGGACAACATTTGGTACTTGATGCTCAAGTTTTTCCCGTGAATTTTATATATAGCTCCATACCAAATCATGAGTATGACCCCACAAATGAATCTTATAAATTTCTAACTTTCTTGTTGACACTTTATCTGCTTGCCTTCCCTTCTAATTCCAGACTGTTCCACAAATCCTAAAATACCTACCTCATACTTGAGCAATTCTTGACGAAGACCATCTAACTTTTGAGAGTTTTCTTCTATTTTTTTCTCTAATGTGCTGGGGTCACCCAAAGCTGGATTGTTTGCGTAGACATCTTTTAGCTTCATGATTCCTTCCCTGCAAAGCATTCAGATATACAAAATATTATGAATTTGTCATGAATCTTGATAAGAATCAGATGCCATGCAAAACAGGAGCATAGTATTATGGTATTCATCAATAACCAATGTGTCTCATAAAGAGCAAAACACAGTGGATTACCATGAACAAAGAAAAAAGGAACGGAACAGACTGAAAGAAGGATAATCTGCTCACAGAGGGAAGTTTCTTCCCATGAAACATCACTGAACCATCAGATGATCAAGAGGAAGCAACCAATATTTTGAAAATGGAAGTCGCAAGGTATCTTGGTACAGTCCCTTAATAAGGTAAACTATTTCTGCAACTAAGAAGGCTGTGTGGTAAAATGAGCTTCTGCAAGATCAAAAGAGAGAAAAGACTATAAGACAGAGGGACTGGTTATTTAAAAATGGGAAGTTTGATAATTTCATTGTTCCTACAAAAGGAATCTGTCTTGCTAAAAATGTTTTACAATTCATTACTTTGCTCCAAGAATTGCAATTTTGTGCCCCTCATCTGTTTAGAACATGCTCTTTCAATATCCAAGGAACAGAATCCTTGGAATTTAAAACTCAGACAAAAAAAGTTGGCACAAGCTTTCAAACCGCCGAAAAAGCCAGGAAAATGGGCATCTCTGAATCTTCACTGGGTTATGAAACAGGGTGCACAGCATGTAGGTCCAAAATGCAATACCGTTTTTGGCAAGAAACGTAACCAAAAAAATTGTAACTACCTACCTCTCTGATTGTTCTTTGGCCATCTCCTTCTTAATGCTGTCAATCTTCTGCTGCAACTTCCTTCTTCTCTGATTGGGTGGCAAATCACTGAAGTCTTCTTTCTGTTCATCAACCTATAGAGTTAAGAAAAAAAAAAGAGAGGAACCTCTCTCTGTGAAATTTGTAAGAACAACTTCAAAATAGCAAAAACTTCTGCACCATTATCAGATCTGCAATGTCAAAAGTGTTTGAAATCAAAGAAGGGTACTAGGATGGTGGGAAATGTTTAAGATGATGGTGCAATTAAATATAAGAATGTGACTGTGCATAAGTTACAAAACTCTTGCAGGTACAAAAAATAATGAAAGTGAGAAATATGCTTATGCTGTTACTCATGTAAAGACACTGTGGTGCTGTGCATTAATAAGCAAAATTACATGATGTACACTTGATAATAAAAGTTGTGGGTTGGCAGGGACTATGCAGAAACCAGTATCTATATACCCAGCTTTAGTATGGTGTAAGTCTTTCACCAATAAATTAACATACAAATTGTCACATAATGCTACTATAAAGTATCATATATTAAGTCACAGCCAAGGAAATGACTTGGACAGGTGATGGGCACGTGAAGGTGAAGTATGCCAAGGAAAATCAGTAACAAAACAGGTGTGATGTTGCTGCAATAAGGCAAGTTCAAGTCAACAACTTTCAAAGATTTTGCTGAAACATGCACCACCACATTTAAAAACACAGAACATGCTCATTGGTCTTATGTTTGCAGCTCATACTTCTCTATGGTATGCACCTCTATGCACAAAGAAAACACAACAAAATAAAACAAGTATTTTCTTCTTGTTGGTGATGGGAGAGAGGGAAACAAAGCTCGTGCTCAAGAAGACTGAACTAGATGATATCTTTAGAGAAGCACCAGTCTGCCCAAACATGACATTCCTGTGGCCACTTCCAAAATATCTGCGTTCAAGATTTTCCTAATGACACAGATCTTTTTGACTTAAATGAATGTACACTTTTCTTTTTTTGGTACAATTACAAAACTTTTCAACATTTAGCCAAAGCTGAGCACAACTTGTGCTAAACTTGGTGAGTGAGGGAGATCTGGTTATCTACATGGTGCATAGTATGTTCAGCCTTAAGCTGTCTGGATTCACTGATGAAGTAAAAACCACACTATCTAATAGTATTTCCAAATAAAAGAAAGGGGGTATGAAGAGAGCACAGAAAACAAGGATCACTAGTATGTGAGAAATACTTTAGACATATTAACAGAATTTTCATCAAGCTGGCTCAGAGAAAAAAAACAACAAAAACTTGAAATGGAAGAATAAAAACCAATGTGGAACTGTTTTCGTTTCATTATAGGAAAAGCAGTCAAGAGCACTCACTGTGTCCTGTGTGCAGACAAGATTTGCAAATCACTGCTTAGGAACAGAGCCACTTAAGGATGAATACAAAAAGTAGGAATGTGCAAGGAAATCTTTACTGTAAAACTACAGTGTCAGGGAACTAACTCTTCACTGTCTGCAGCCAACAATTTAGAACCACATATTAAGAAAAATGAGACTTGCAACACAAAAATTAAAAAACTTACGGTAGAATAAGAGAATAAGACTGCATGAGACCCACAACAGTAAAATTAAAAAGTTGCGAGACCAAGCCTTCATGATTACTTAGAACTGCCAACAGCTGAGAACTGATAAAAAAGTGGACTAAGTGCACTGGCCAAGTTTGATCAAGGACATTCAATGAGACAAAATGTGTGGCTATCTTTTACTAAACTTGACAGTTAATTTCCAAGAGACCAAACTGCTATGTCCTCTTACTACTGTTAAGGTTCTGTTAACTAACTGCATTTAAAGAAGATAGAATAAGTATGAGCATAAGCAAAATATTCTAGTCCAGGATGCAGAAAGCTGAAGTCATTAAGCCTAGTTTAGGTTGAAAAAGAACTAAATGCAGGAACTAACTGCCAGTTTCTAAAAATGTGAACTCCCCAAAATCTAAAGGTTACATTATTTGGTGCTAATATCCATGAACAGACCTGCAGCTCACCATACTCTAAAGCATAAGCACGCATTTGGTGGCACATGAAGTGGGTAAAACTTTCAAGAAATGAATATACTCGAAACCAGACAGGAGGTCCAGAGGGGAGGTATTCCATGCTCTACAATCTGGCAGCTGACCATTGTTACTGAATCCCAACATCAACCTGCACAGTAATTGATACCATTAAGGGTGCGGGGAATGTGGCAAAAAAGCTTTTCAAGATAAAAAAAGCTAAGAGTTCGATTCCTACAACAGCCATATTGTAAACACCTTGGGAATGCATTTCATTTGAATTTTTCACAGCCTACTGATCTTCAAATCCTAGCTACAGGTTGTGAAAGGTAGTGTCAGAATGTTGGTAATGAACACCTCAAGGTAGCAGTGGTACTATATCGTCACCAGGGAGTTAAGAAAGTCTGAAAGTTATCTAGTCTGCTAGGGTTAATAACAGTGCAAACACATGAGACTGATAAATTGCATTATTATTATTATTATCATTATTAATCTTATTATTATCAATTTGACCACACTCAGCTGTGGATTAAATAAACTAGTATATGAAGTGATCTTATATCCCAGCCCTCTCTCTCATCCTTAAATGAAAAGGAAGAGGTGATGATTGAACAAAATGACATTATCCATGTTGTAATGTTTATAAGTTCATACACCTATAATTAAATCATAATTATGGAATATGACCTTATACATCAACATGGACAATCTCTATGAATAAAACGAAATGGCTTCAATTATGAGTCAATGAAATAAAAAGGTGTGCTATTATTAGAAAGGGGTAATTACAGTACTCTGAACATTTCATCATCAGTTAAGATTTCAATGGCAAGCTAAGATTTTAACTCCATTGTAAGAATATATTCAATGTTATTCCAAAGGTATGTAGTTCCTCAAATTGTTTTTTTCTTCACATTTTACACACACTAAAAAGTATTTCCTATATTAGGGTTCATGGTTCCCCTTTCTTTCAACTGGGCAAAAATTTACAAAACACCTTTGTGAGAAATAAAACTTCAATTAAAATCACCTGAAACAGGCATTTGAATATTCAGAAAAGATCCCCATAACAAAGACTTCCACTCTGAGCAGGACATTCAGTGTTGTAAGTAATCCACACTGATGTGTTTCATATTTTTTTCACAAAAGTTTGTAGTATATGACATTATACGTGAATTGATAGAGTGTGCCCATATGCCATTATCTTAATCATCCTCAAGGTTGCCATTGAAATCTTAAAAAGTGTATTCACTGCTTCTGAAGAAGTGAGACAATTTTGTTATGAACCCTTTTCCTGTCTAAGGAGATCAGCTGTGCAGTGTGTACAAAACTTACATTTCGGCATGTCTGGGCAGTAGACGAATGCAAAGAAAGCAGAAGAAAGTAAGATTTAAAATTGTGAATTGTGATGTGCAGCGTTCAATCCAAGACTTACAATAATCATATGCTCAACTGATTAGGTGACAAGTAAAGTGTTTGACAAAAAAGTGCATCCACATTCATAGAGCGACTTTAATCCTTGAAACATGCATTGATCATATCATTTCTTACTACTAATAAGTGATAAAGGGCGGTCAAATATAAGTAGCATGTAAAAATATTCCTGTCTCGTTTTGATTTTCAGTCCTGGGTTATTGATAATTCATGCTGAAATGGTCATGCAGTGACTTTAATTTGCATTTCGATATGTCCAAATACATTCCTTAAGAATTGTCAAAGACAAAATATATTTCAACTGACTGAAATAAGATTGGCATGCATATGAAGACTTCTCACATATAATGAACATCATGCACTCTGCATCTTGCAAACATGCTACTCCACTGAGTTAACAATGTCAAAACCATTTGCAAAGGGATCATAAATTCAATCACACATTTGGAGAAATCAGTTAAAAACAGAGGCCTTTCATATTTTCTTGAAGACAGACAACTTGGATCACAGGTTCTATAAGTAGGCTGTGGAGAGGAAAGCAAGGTGTTCAGGCTGCGATGAAACTGCTCTGCAAAGTCATCATAACATAGCTGGATGCAGATACATCGCACAACAGATAAGATGCAAGCAATCTTCTGTTAAGATAGAGCATTTTGTAAAAATTGCCGAATGTCTGATACTCTGCAAAGCTTCATGCTGTTTAACTGAACGTTGAGCGTTTTTAAGGCAAACAAATAATGCCACCATAAATTTAATTTCAGGGCTCCATGCCCTTGCCAGCATTAAAAAAAAAAAAGAAGGTCAAAACACAGAACTGAATTAAGCAGAGCCAAAATTTATGGAAGGAAAAGCAAAGCATTCTGGCTACATTTTCCTTCTTCCTCTGACATTTAGTACGCCATTTCCGGTCAGTTTCCAATTTACAGGTTATATGAAATGTCTAATTGCTTGCCATGAAGGGATGCTCCAGTGTATAAACTTCATAGAAAGTTTTTTTCCACATTTAAAAGATTGGCTCTCAATACCAACAGAGACAAACCAATCATCCACCTGACATAACATGCATCAGGCCAAATGATCTCATCTTCATCTTGCCTGTGTCATACAGACAACCATATCATTTTGGCCATGGTTAGATGTACGACAAAAGTCAATTATTATTAGTCTAGACTTCTACAGCATGCTTCAGTGACACTGTCATGGTTAAGACATGATTCATCAATTTAGTATTCAACACATCCATGGCAACAGGCTACAACAGTCATGCAAGGATGATACCAATATACATTATCAGAAAAGAGACTACCGTTGTCCATGCTTTCATATATGTACAGTGGAACCCGCTTAAGCGGGACACGCATGAGCGGGACGCCCGCTTAAGTGAGACAAATGCCTGGGGAACGGAATTTTTGCTATTTAAATCTATACATGTGAGCGGGGCGACAACCCGCTTAAGCGAGACGACTTGAAGCCAGATTTCCGTAATATACACGCTGTTTTTGACAGGAATGCTGCAAATTGTCACTATCGTACAGTGTCTTAGTGCTTGTTTACCTTTGCCCATCAGCTCAAAACCTGAGATCTACAAAGAAGCTTGTACCGATAGCCCTGATTACCCCCCTTTGCGTTACGTGAGAAGTGATTGACACTACCTCCCCATAGCCTTCTGTCAGGCAGTTGACCCTTCTGCGCAGGCATGGACGAATCAGAGCGGACATCCTAGCCGCTGGTCATTTAACCCGCGCAAGCATTAACAAATCAAGATTAAGTAAGCCCCGCCCCCTGTCAGCCACACTTTATCCTTTCTTCAGCTTAGGCAGTGATCGACACTTACGAGCCTTACCTGCACTATTGCACAACACTCAGCCAGGGTGTCATTGACAAAGACATGACCATCATTCATTTGCGTAAAGGCTTTTCGACACACGCCGCTCGCGTCGCGCTCCTGCCAGATGTGGAGCGAGAAGTGTAACGCTTATCTTTGCTGGTGTTTACGATCATGTAAATTTCATCCCAAATTATTTTTGATCACTTGAATGGGGGACGGCGAACATCTCGACTTCAGAGATGTTAGACCTTTTATATTCTCTCGTTTTATTTTAACATGTATTATTTCTTTCCCTCTATGTGGACATGTCCCGGTTTTAAAAAATTTTTTTTTTAATTTTCAAAGGAGAGTGGTGAGAAGGCCTAGGTGCTTCTTTGAAGCCAACCAAAAATCCAATAATATGCTCTGCAAGTCTACTGAAAATGCAGTCAGACTACAATAAGTATATTTTAAACAGTACAGATACAATTTAAATCTGACTACGTTGTCACACCTCACTATTAACAAATAATGATATCCCTTAACTTGAAAGAAATGCACAAACTAGCTAAGAAATCACTTTATAATGGATAGTCCGCCTAAGCGGGACGCCCGCTTAAGGGGGACTATTTGTCGGGAACGGAGCCGTCCCGCTTAAGCGGGTTCCACTGTACTGTATTTTTCCAAGATCACTGTTTTGAGCTATCATTAATCTACAATTACGTATTATGCACATGCAAGCATCATAGTATGTGACTGTAGTTTGTAAATCATATACAAAATCTGTAAAGTAATATTAAAATATATCATTTCTAACATCAGAGGACTCATCCCAGAGTGGTGGAAAAATATGAAAGATATTAACAAAACTTTATCAACTTCTAAATGGAAAAGATGGTAAAGACCAATTTTATACACAATAACAAATCTGACCCATCATTTCATGATTGTGGATTGACCAAATCCATAGAATGACAGGAAAGGGAAATGTGATATAACTACTACTGGTGCACATAACACTGACGGCAGTTGTAATAATGACATCTCTAGGCGCAACTACTTTTAACTGTGGGGAGGAGATGAACAGTCTCCAAATGATAGAAAGTGGAACACATAAAGGGTGAACATTTACTCTTAACATCCTGATAATGACACGAGCTTACCTTTACTTCGGCATTTTGTCAGTTCAGAGATAAGATGTTTCAACACACAGCTAGACCTTCAAACAATACACATACACCTAGTGTTCTCTGCCAACACATTGAGAAATTTTTTTGCCAACTTCTACACCTGATAATCCAGTTTTTCTGCTCGATTACAAATGAATCTCTGCAGTCTTTTGAAATAGCAGTAGTTCTTCTCACAGAGAGACAGCACCACTGATCTTACATCACGTTACTGAGAAATCAGACCATTCCCAACATTACTTTATACTTTTTTTTCACAGCCTTTACAATGAGGTTCATTCATAGGTAAAGCCACTTTTTCTCAGGCAATAACAACTGCGTCTTGTCCAAAGATTGGATACTGACTGCAAGCAATCACTCTAGGTAACACAAAGTAGTGTAACATCTTATGATACTTCCTTGGTGTTAACACTTAACATCAACTACTGAGGGAATGTAATTTAACCTTATGATACTAACAGTTCTGAAATGAAAAGTTTTCCTCTATGTCTACACACACTTGCAAACTAGGACAGGAAGAATAATACCGATTACAACACTAAATACAAAGAAAGGGGGAAGCAACCTACTTTGAAAGGTGTACTCACTTTTCCCTTAAAGGATGGACACAGAAAACAAGATGGAAGGAGATGAAAATGGGAGTGTGAAACATACAAAGCAATTACACTTCATCAAGGATTAACCTTTGGAATTACATAAGTGATGCATAATAAGCTGCCATCCATTTTCCTCCACTGCTGTGAAATGACCACTGCTATTTTGCATGTGACAGCACCAAATGGCAAAACAAATCCTAAAAACTTAAAAGAGAAAATGTGACTGTAGTCCACACTGCAAAGCTGAATCCAGAAACAATGATTTGCAAATTGTGGCGACCCAAGATCAAACCAAGGGAAAATAAATGAATAATTATAAAAAATGAATAAATTTACCTGGTGAAAGTTAAAGCATAAAGAAATAAATTAAAAATCTGAAAAAGTTCTACCAGAATAGTTATGACCTGCATGGCACAATGGAAGTAGCTCGATGCAAGCACACCCCAGGTTTCAAAATGCAACACAAGCAACATCAAATCATACAAGGCAAGCCTCTTTTCATCTACAACCAAATCTACTTGCATGTTTACGTACCAATAGTCCAATTATCTAAAAATTTGTGGTTGAAGGAAACAAAACAGAACGAAACATGAATAATATGTATCTGAACATAGACCGCCTGGAGACCCTCAATCATCAGCACCTCATGCGTAGATATAACTTGAACATTTGCAATATTATGGCAGTGGATAATGAAAATTAAAGCATGAAAGTGACTTACTGAAACACAGCTCTAATTGAAGCAGTATTATAATATTTAGGACAAGAGAAATGTAAGACAGTTATTTCATATGATAATGTATTACGTTACATGTGTTGGCAAAAATGGGTATGTGGAGGGTAATGAACAAGATCCTTTGCTACTATCTCTGACGTCAGCCAAACCTACGTAACTTTTTTACTCTGTTCATAATTCTGTCACGATCCAGTCAATAACAAAATGCATTACAAACAATTGTTCAAAATGCTAATGTTGTGCTAGCCAAATAAAAATACTAAGCAGGGATGGAACCAGGATATGGATTTTAAAAAAAAACAAAAAACATGACAGTTTACGTGAGTTCTTGGATACAGAACTTTATGCATGATCCTGTATGGGCTTTTCTGAATTTTTTGTCATGACACAAAGTTATTTCATTTTACAACAGTCAGTGCCGTGTTAATTCCTTGTAGTTTAGCATCAAGACAGAAAATCCAGGAATGTTCACAAAGGATCAGCATAAAGCAAAGGGACTGGTGGAGAGTTGGTATCACAAAACTGGTGATATCACAAAATGACAATTGTTCTAAGATCATCACCTTTTAGGGAAAAAAATGCAGCAAACAGCACTTCGGTGTGCAGTTTTGCACAGAAACTCCAGCGAATGTATGCTGGTGAACTGCACATCATGTTCTCTGCATTACATCCTTAGAGAGAGGGATGAACTAAATTCAGGCTGAGCCTGTACCAGGTTCCACCCCTGAATGCATAACTGGCAAATCATTGAACTTAAGCTTGACAGCCAACAAACTAAATGAAATGTAAATTATTCACTGAATACATGTAACTCATCAGAACAAGCAAACACAAAAATCACACAAATAATCAATGTGCATCCTTAAACAGAGATGCCCAGGTAATTAAATGTATTGAAAATTCATCATAATAAACTCACTGACTATTACAACTGCAACCATCTGCAATGGCATTTTAACATCCTTAGTCCTTTCTTACATCTGGGCATTTGCTTAAAAGCAACATATCTGAACAGTGACAAAAAATGGGGCTTCATTCATGTAGTGTTATGTTTATTTACATATATTCAAGCAAGCATCAGTGTCAGAGTAGTTCTATTGAAATGACGATCACGACTACAAAGCTAGGACCTGAGCACTGAGTCACCATCCACTATGCACGATACCTTCTCAAGCTTAAAGGAGATATAGGGGTATGAAGGCATGATTCTATATCACACATACTTCTTACGGTTACTGTTACCCTCATCACAGCAAACCTACATGATCACTACTAACTGAACACACTTCACTTTGCATACTAGCAGCAAGACAGTTCACTGGACCTACCATTCAGCTTTCATGGACTATCCAAATAGTGAGTTTCACTGTTTTTATATGATGCAACTTGCTGCTGAAGACGTGGGTGTTCACTAAAATTTTGACATACCCACTTTCTAGGACCCAGAGCTAAATCATGAGGAACATAACTATGAGCCTTA
This sequence comes from Ellobium chinense, assembly GCA_033807755.1. NCBI lineage: Eukaryota > Metazoa > Mollusca > Gastropoda > Ellobiida > Ellobiidae > Ellobium > Ellobium chinense. Next base: position 575,864 of record JAWQUT010000423.1, on the reverse strand, counting down.
TACTGTTCTGTCGTGCAATGATAAAATGCACTATATCTGTAATATGGTTATATGATTATATATTATTCTATCACTGCACAACAGTGTCAGGCTGATAGGAGATCTCTGTCTCAAAAAGTTAAGAAACAATGCCCAAATAAAGTAGTAATTTTTTATTACCCCTTTTCTAGTGCCTATCATTTTATAATCTCTAAAAACTGTATGAAGATGATCAAGCAGTTGAAAATACTCACTTTTGATGAGCCAAACAAGCCAAATATTCCTCCTCGCTTTTTTGACTTTCCTGACATCGTTGCACTCTTGACTGTGTTGGATGCTGGCGTGTTGATGCGAGGCGTCGTACTGTTTGAAGAAGGCTCAACTGGCTGTCCTGTACTCAAGTCCTCAAAAGGTACATCTTCTGGTATAGGGAAACCTGATTTGAACCTGTCTATAACTGATTTGCTGTCCTGCAAGTCGAAGATTATCAAAAAATAGATCATTTGAGTGAATGTGTGACTACTGTCCAAATTTTAAAAAAAACATATGGTAAGATACCTTTTATGGTCTAAGCTGCTATCAACAATAGCAATAATACTAGTTTATTCAGCCTTAGAAGATAACTATATCAGAGCGATGCAAACACTGGTATAAGCGGACAGATGAAAAATCGATGGCACATACTAACAGAAATGAAAAGAAATTATGACAATATCTAACTTTCAAGAACTTGCATATATTCATTAGCATTTCTATATTATGTGTACTAACTTATTCAATAAATTTAGGCCTGTTTGGCATACTGCTGTTGTATGTATATGAAGTCACCACATGCTCGTCCTCAGCAAGTAATCAAAGCATAATCTGGAGCAGGCATTTGTGGCGATGGAAAAGAAGAAAAAAAAACTGAAATAAAAGGAGTGGTAAGATGGAGAAGAAACAAGCCACTTACTTGTGCCGCGTTTATATTACCAGAGGCCTTGGCAATGCCTTCTATACAGGTGTTGATGATGGGTATAACATTTTTCTCTATCTCTGCACACTGCAGAACACACTCTTGCACTTTGTGGATTCTTTTCTCATCCATATCTTGCAATTGCTGAAAACAGGCAAAGACAGATCATCACTATGACCATCGCAGACAAAGGCTTTGCAGAAAAGAAAACATAAAAACAATGCTGACGTTAGTGTTCATGAGAAGCTAGCTTTATGAATGTAGGAGAACTTTTCATCCCTCAGAAGTTTCAGAGATGCTCCTCAGGACCACAAAACATTTTCTGAGAGCACGTTTACACGAACACAAATAACACATGTAAAACTTTGATTTATACCAGAGAGGACAGAATCACACAAATGGTATTGTTTAATCCCAATCCAGAGACTCACAACTCCTCTTCCACTGAAATAATTTTCATATCCCAAAATGTTACATTTCTCTACAAAGTTAACTAGATGATCACAACTCCTTTTGCTCAATCATAACTCTTCAGGAGCAACAGGAAAAGTTGCCATCAAAGGAAGATGTGATTGTCTAGTTAAGACTAATATTGCTTCATTAAAACAAATCTCTGCAGCTTAATCGTACCATATATAAGGAACTGTTATGAAAAATTTTCACAGGAAAAAAAAAATTTAAGTTCTCATAAAACCAGGAAAGGACAATATGTATAGTTTAGGGGATATCTGTAAAATGTCTGAGGAAAATTAATAATCTTGGAAGCCTTCAACCATGGGATGGGATGGAATAAGGAAGAAATGTTAACTTAATAAAAAGATGGACACAAAAGACAAACAATCTATGGAATGAAAGTACCTGAAACACTTGTGGCATTGTCTGTGAATAAAACTCATTCTGGTTGTTGTTATGTATCTGCAGCTGAGAAGCGTACTCATTTTTACTCTCCTCACACTGGGACACTTTACCATTCATCACAATTCGATGCTGAAAAAAAAAACCAGAAAAATATTTTATATGCACTTTGCTATCAACAAAATCTGGACCTAAAATAAAAAAAAAAGTTGATGGATTATGAGTGCTACGTGCTAGAATAGGTGATCCTTTGCATATGACTTTACCTTCCATACTGAGAGAAAGTCTAGGGTATTTCTAAATTAATGAAGAATGAATAAACTGAAATGTTTTAGGGGAAAAATATTTCCCCAAAGCCCCAAGGAATATTTCCCATAGGTTAAATGGCCTCCTACAGCAAAACTTTAATTTGTAAAATCTGAAGTCTCTAAATTAGTCCATTTGCCAGCAAAAATCTAATAAGAAGGATCAGGGGACACATTGACAGAGAAAAAAAATGTCTCAATAACTACACAAAGGGACAGCAAGAACTAGCCACTTTTCCTGGTAAGGCCAGACAAACAAACAACTAAAGACTAACAGGAACAATAAGCCAGCTGACTCTCCTATGGTTATATTAGAATAGGAGGCACAGCACTTATGGGAATACCTAAGTGCAATGATACAGGTTTCAGGAACAAGAACATTTTTCTTGCCTACCTTTTCAACTTCTGCTCTTGACAAGTTGATGTCTGCATCTGCTTTTCTGTAGTTATCTAATGCTCTTTCTGACTCGAAGTATGCCTTTTCATATTTCCGTTTGGCCTGGAACAGACATATCCACATAAAAATAAACCCATGCACAGAGTAAACAGTTCAGGACTACCACACCAAATTGTTGCTTTCTCTAAGACCCACTGATGTAGAGGCCTTTTAACTTTTAGCTAAAAAAGCCAACGTGTAACAATTCAGAGACTAAATGAGATTATCATCCCTCTCAAAGGCCAAAATACCCTCTGAACAAATCATGTGATCTTCCTACACTTACAGGTAGAGAAACATGAAATTTACCCTTTTTTATTTTTCTGTAACCAAAACCAAAAAAAAACAAAACATTTGGTTGATGATATCTTCTGTCACAAAACTTGAGTTTGAGAAAAAAAAAATGCAAAAATCTAACAAACTCCCTTCCTGCTTTTTCTTAGAAATAAAAGACTTCTCTTGCCTCTGACTGTAAATAAGCCATTCAAAACATTTATCAATCTCTATAATGATATCTTCCTAATCATAAAAAATACGACTGCTGATACCACCAAAATCCTTACCTTTTCTAACTGTTGACTAGATTGTTTGAGCTGTTCTTGTAGTCTTGATCCTTCTTGTAAATGCTGAAAGAAAATGACACAACAAATATAAAAACTGGCTCTCATCCTCAAATCTGGTAAATTCAGACATTTAAATGTCATGGATCAGGAAAACTTGACACAAATAAAGACTGGAACCCATGCATGCCATATACAATGTCACTGTCAAATAATAACCCCTGTTTCTCACGCTTTAAAAATATAAGTGATGAATAATGACACTTCTGAAGTCAATGGGGCAGCAATAGCAGTCAATTTAATACAAATCTTTTTAAATAAATAACGGATACATGAGCTTAGATTTTCTTGCGGAATCTTCCCATTCCCTTACTTCTATGATGAAACAGCAAGTAAAGTTACATGATAACTTTATTTCTTCCAAATCACCATCTGGAATTAAGACTGTTGTATGTCCAATAATGACTATTAGGATTTATGACAGTATTATTTGCGGATGGTGAAACAGTCCTCTAGCAAAATGACAGGCATTTTGATGCAACCCAAATCAATCATAAAATAGCTACAACTAACTTAATTACGCTATCTTGACATCACAGCCAAAGATACAGTTCTTCTTACCTTTTTCCTATCTGCCTTGAGTTCTGCAACAAGATCCTGCAGGTTTTTGCTGACTGTGCCTTGGAGGTTCTCTGCAACCACCTCATGCTGGCCGGCCATGTCATAGACTTCCTTGAGCATGTCCACAAAGGCACGAGACCATGTGAACCTACAACAGGAAGAAATTACTACCTATTATACAGGGATCATGCCCCTTTGTCATGTTAAAATGGGGTTGGTTTTTTTTAACTCTTGAAGCGTGAGGCACCTAGGGTCCATCTTCTCCCTAGCTGTGTGACTAATATTACAGAGAATGACCCTTGTACACAAGGATATGCGAATTTATTCTGCTGCTGCATTCAAGCACAGTAGAATTAATTCTATCTTAGCACCTCTGGAGTTAAGGGCTCTTTTCAACTAATCTACTTGCTGCCTAGTTAAAAAACGAAAAAGTAATATAAAGCTCCCAATTGTTGCATCTTCCTGGATATTTGTTAATTTAACCTTATTTCAGTGACATTATAAAACTTGTGACTTTTGCATACCCATTACTGACAACAGCACAGTTAAAGAATCTAGTCTTACAAAAACTTAGGGCTATTCTAGGACCCAGAACCATTTTTACAAAAAATTCAACACTTGTTAAGGACCTTCATATTTTTTAAAACATTAACGGCTATTAAAGGACCTGCACGAACCCAGTAATGAAGGTAAGAAGATGAGTTCATGTGGTGCCCACGCATTTTTAGTAAGCCACCTACACCCATGAAATCTGACATGCCACCTACACCATCTTACTAAAAAATTAACTCTTATTTGTAAAGCATTGTGCAAGTGCCTGTTGTTTAAATCTGATGAAATAAATGTGGCACTGCTACACTTGCAAACCCAGAATTCACAGGTCAAAGGTAATACTATGCTGAAGTTTGTTGTTGTCGTCAGTGGGCCTAAGCCACAATCAGAAATAACCTGTTCAGGCAAACAAATCCCAATCAAAGAATAAATGTTTTTAGGATGACAGAACAAACAACCTGCTATTGTCTGAGCTAACACATGATAAGATATAAAAATACAGACAGAAATAGCACTGAATTTATCAACACTGTTTCATTACAACTAACACTTGATAAGATATAAAAATTAATGTGGACATAAATAGCACTGAATTTACCAATTCAGTTGTATTTTGTTACCAACACTGTTTCACTACAGAAACTCTGACTAGGCAGAAAATGCCAGTAACCTTGATGAAAAGTGCCCTTTTGTACCAGCTTTAGGTGTGTAATTTCCCTGGAATGTCCCACAAAGTCACAAAAGCATGCCAGCTTGCAGCCTCATCTTGTTAAACTGAGCCTACCAACTCTGACAGCAATTTTCTCATAAATATCAATACCAGCTCTCTGGGTGACTCAGATCAGGCGCCTAAACTGTGCAAGTGTTGTTTTCTAAACTGAGGACTACATGTCAGGCCGTCTTCACTTCCATTCTGCTTAGCCAACTGTCTAGTCCATTATCTTTCAAAGGTGAATACAATAACAGGAAAAACTTACGAGTATTCATCTTCTTCTCTCTTTTTTGGCTGGAAATTCTTGACCAATTTTCTGCAATGAAAGAGAAAACAGAAGGCTTAAAAATGGTTTATTAATAATCCACAAACGAAAACAGATATTGAGAAAGTAATATTATACACACAAGTTTTGTTTTGCAAGAGCAGGATACTAGATTCTCATTCATCAATAAAAATGTTCACAGCATATGTGCCACAATTTTTAACAAACTCCACTTTATTGCAAGGCATTGCACATAAATTTATTAAAATTGCAACAGTTCTATAAGTGGAAAACAAAACGCTTCACTCAATCACACCCATCATTTAGCTGCATGTTCTCCATGCTCCCTTTTTGTTACTTTTAAGTGGTATCAGTTGTATTTTGTATTCCTTACAGTTCCTTTTTCCATGTGTGTGGTCAATACACAATCAAGTAATACACTTCCTCTGAATGTCTGAATGTTTCTAAACTACATCAGAAAAAATAATATGTGTATTGATTTCTAATGTTCCAGTATGAACACTACGCATTTTTCAAGCCATCTGAAGACTTTTGTGCACACTGCAGCATTATGTAAACCATACAACAGAAAACTATTACAAACGGACAAGTACACAGAAGACTTCCAAAGAAGAGTCCTAGTCAGACAACTGTTTCACTCCATTACTTCCTGTGAGAGTAGTTCCACATGGGTTGACAAGCAGACATGAAACACAAAGGACTGAGGTTTAAAGGGAGAGATTATTTTTTTCCCCACTTAAGCTGTTTCCTTTTTCTGAAGGAAAGACAGGAAGATCTAACACTTCAAAATCTAGCCTCCCTTGATCTCATTTTTGCAATGAACACTGGGATCACTGATGGACAATGTTCCCCTCCCCCGCCCCCACAAACACAGATTCCTGGTTTGTTTACAAACACACATTCCTGGTTTGTTTACCAATCATCTATCAAGTATACCTCTGTCACAAATGCCCTCTGCTGTGCCCTTCCCACCCACCCCCCTCCTTGCCAAAGGTTCAAACCACTTCACAAATCATCGCTTGCCTTTCTTAAACAGTCTGTTGATATCCCCATTCCTTGCCATGTCTCAAGAGGTTCCTTATCTGTCAACCCCTTATAGCAATTCAGACTCTAACAAGTGTCTAGGATAGGAGAAGGAGAGAAGGATGGTGAAGGTGAGGACAGAGATAATGTCAAACTCTATGATGAACAGATTTGTGTAAAGGTATGAAGTGACTGGAATCACATACCTGCAGAACTCTAAAATAATCCAATTACAATCATATTTGTGAAGTCAAATCAATTAAGACACCACTATAGACAGGATAACATTTTCCACCAACAGTACTAGTACAGGGGGAACTTATACAAAGGCAATTGAGTAGGTGGAGAATTAAGCTGTGTTTACAGTCTCTATAAAGGTAACGGACCAAAGACAAACCTCGGGTTATCGCAGAGTGCAATAGAATAACACACGGTCTTGCACACAATGTGGAGAAAGGCAATAAATTATATATATCAGATAACGTATTATGTAATAAGTAATCCCAACGCTTCGCCCGATTCAGGGCGTATGCAGTAACGAATGACCAAAGGTGCCTTTTCTTATGTTGTGACTCACCAACAGGACATTGGATTTGCATCAAAGAAAATGTGCGAGCTAGCGACTCGTCAAGAGAGCCGGCTTCTCGTCATGACCCTTGGTGAACCCATCCATCACGTGTCCCGTACTAGACAGGAGAGACTAATTAAGTGCCCTAAACTAATTACTACCAGGTCAAGTCTCTATCTGCGATGGATACGAAGTGCTTCAGAGTAAAGAAAGTGATGAACAGGTCATATCTAAATTATTACTACGGTGGTCTCTGCCTGGGTCATTCCATAGAACTTATCCTATCAGTTGCCTCAAAACAAGTTTTAACTATGTGAAGTATTGACCAACTTTCATTTACCTGAATGCGTATGTCAGCAGCATCATATCAATGTGAAAATGCACTTACATCACTTCAGAGTAGGCGGCTGTTTGAGCAAATGACAGGACAGTGTCAGTGGAATGTCTCAGCTAGAAACTTGGGAGACAAGAGAGAAAAAAGATAGGGAGGGGTCGGGTGTTTGCAGCAGTATTTGAACTACAATGGACATTACGAAGATTTTTCCTGCTTGCAGGTATAGCAAACTCCAAGACACCCTTTCACAGCTCGTGCTTTTAACTCAGTATTCAGACAATGAAAGGACTCAACTTGCACAACTTGAGCACAGTGCAAATGGACAGCCTTATCTTTACAGTCATGTTACCACTTCTAATGGTGTCATCCTGCACTGTAGGCAGCCTACAAAAATCCTCGATCCGACTCTCTAGCAAACCCACAAAACCTCAAGAAAGCTCAATTTTACTATATAGTTTGTACAGTCCACTGACAAAACCTTGTTAAGTGCAAACTTAAAGAAATTCGCAGTAACTGTGTGTTTAGACCTTGTAGGTTTGCAAGGTCGTGCCTTTCTTGTCGTCCCATCCCCCGATAAACCACCTGTTGGAGGACCCCTCCATCTTTCATTTATCATGGTTCCTTTTTTTTTTTTTTNNGGGGGGGGGGGGGGTGGACTCCTGTTGATCTTCGCCCTTCCCTCTCTCCACTGCGGTACTGCAGGGTAGACACTATGACAATATGTTGAAATTCCATGACCTAATCCCCCTTAACCGAGGAGAAAATCATTCGAAAAGTACACGTAAAAGCAATTAACCCAGCCAAGTCGGAGGTAAGTTACTCGAAAAAGGGCTTGCGCCGTTCTGTATGAGGGAAGAATTCACAAGCACTTCTAGTATAATCACTCACATACATCGAGATTTGCCGCTGATAGAAGTCAATCATTAATTTCGCCCTAACTGCACGACTGATAACCATCAATGAACGGCCGAGAACTCGCGCAGCGTTCCAGTACTGATCGCTGATAACACTTTTTACGACTTTACTTACGACACTCCGGCTTTGACCCTGAGGAGTGGCGGGCGAGCTCAAGAAAAAAATAAAGAAAAGTTAAGTTCGTCGCGGAAGCAGTTTCGTTGATGTCTAGTTGAGTTGCCCCTTGAATTCTAAGAACTTCGTTGCCCTTGAATTCTAAGAACTCTTCCAAATGAGTATGACGGTTCATACCAAATCAACGATTTCGAAGTCAGTATATTATGCTTGCACTGACGAGAATGCTCGAGTGAGAGTCATTATTACAAGTGGATGTCGGTAATTAGGTATGGGTGAGAGAGTGAACATAATGTTTGCAACTGTTACTGTTCTGTTTGCTCGTATACAGCAGACGCTGTTTGAGCTTAATAATTTTTTTGTTTTTGTTATTGTTGCCAATGAACCCCGAGGGGATGGATTGTATGGATGGGGTAAATCTTGATTTAGGTCTTTGCACAGCACATTTTTTCCAACAAGACCTTCAAATGCTTTCTTGGTTCCTGGTTATTGAGGCAAAATATAATCCAAACGACGCCTTCTTCACAGAAGTCTTGCGCAATCTTTTACTGGTTAGGCCACTTTTACCACTCAGTGCAACCGATCGCCCTTCCGGCTGAACAGGTTTTGCCCTATTCCGTTTTGTCTAGAAAGACAGGCTGGACTTTTAAAAATCTGTCGGTCGGTCGGTGTCTTGCTAGAAAATGCTAAACAATGTAATCGCTCAAGCCACTTGCATGATTATTACAGCACGGGGAATTCAAGGGGAATTTGTGTTTACACAATGTCATGTGTTTTCCCAACTCTGTCTGCACCAGTCGGGTTGATGTGAGGAAATAAATATACCCCGATTACATTGGGGGGCGTGGCNGTGTAATGATTGTATGATATAGAAGAAAAAACATTTATAGCGATGAGAAGGAAAAAGACCTGAACAGATTCGGTTTATCGATGCACGTCGACATGCTGACGGTCACTACGACACAAACGCGGATGAGAGTGGGAAGGAAGGAAGGAATATTAACGAAAAGGAGGTATACGACCGGGCATGGCAAGATATAAGCAGAACACACCATTGGCACACCAACATAAGTTCAGTTCACACTTATGCTTTCCATCCACCCTAGCAATTCACGAGAAATTTAATAAAGAATCCAAGCGATGATTACCTGACGAACAAACTTGTCGAGACGACGCCGAGGGGAAGCTTAACACCCACATAAATATGCTGCGCGACAAAAATAACGCCCCGCTAGCCTCCATAATATATCAAAACTTCGGAATAATTTGTAATTCCAGGGCTGCCACTTACTCTTCATGATTTCTCTGAACTTTCTGCGGGTTTATAACGACTACTGTATTTCATTTAGTTGAAACATTCCGATTCACAGAAGCGTAACTACAAAATCATCATTACAAATAAAAAAAATGTCCGTCGTAAGCTTTTATGACAAACAAAATAGAGACAAATAAGACTGGGATATCTTTTAGATTATGGTTTCTCTATTTATGCAGTTTCTCAGAATATCTCATACTCTTCTCTGAAATACAAGACTCGCTGATTTCATAGAATCCTCTGAATGCTACAAATATTGAGGTAAACACTGTATGCCTTGTTAACAAGGGCACATCAGTCATTTGGGTCATCGACCTGTAGATTTTTACACGACACACTGATTGAGCATTCCGGGTGTTTTAGAACGACTGTGTTCTTTCTTCAAAATTTATGCCACAGTTTATGAAGTGGGGATAAGTGGAGAGTTCTTTATGCTGGTCGGTATAGAATTCCAATACACTGAATCCTACGCTTTCGGTTGTTTTTTTTTTCGGAAGAAAACTAAAAACAAAAACTCATCGACACGTGAAAAGAGCTGGCGAAGTGAATCTGTCCAACGTTGATTTTGTCTCTTTAAATCCTTTCGAACGAATCTACAACAACGCCTGAAGGCTGTCGCCGATTCAATGATGGTAAGGGATCGATATCAGACAGACACAGGTCGTGGTGTTAGTCGACTGAATTATTAGTTGGTCAAATATAGCACTATATAGAATGGCGGACTGTGGATCGATATGAGACAGGGGCCGAGGTCGCAATTCGGGGTTACAGCAACGTGATTACTAAATCTTTTGAAAGTGGATCGATACCAGGCCAAAAACGTGTGGTTAAATACGGTACCTCAAGGAGTAATGTTCTAATACTGCAAAGTCACACGAAAACTGTTTTTGTTTTCTTTTCGTTCCTAATGTCCTAACACTCATGGAGAGTACTGTGCTGGACGGAAAAGGAAAGTGCACCTCAGGTCATTTCGTGTGCACTACGGTCCTTGGGAGGTTCACTCGCGGAGGTCGGCACTACGCCAAGCCAGAGGGCCATTACATCATAGCATGGCCGGGGGTAAAATGGGGTAGACCTCAACAAATCAAACACTACAGCTGTAGTGGGGGGGAAGACAGTCTAAAGGCCAATGAAATACGGCCTTGGTTAAAGATAGTGAGCTGATAGAGTAGAGGCGATCCCTAATACAACCTTGGTTCCAATTTGGAAACTTCCTCCAAGTAGACAGACCAAAATAATGAAAACGCGAGCCAGAAATACACAGTCTGAAACAACTCACTCTCGAGACTTATACAATATTAATAAAATGCGAGAGAGGAGGTTGGAGGTGGGGTGCGGGGGTGGAGGGGGAAGGAGGAATCTATGACTATGAGGGGGATGGGGGAGGGACGGACAAATACTTCAAACCCCCTGATGATTTTTTTTTATTTATCTTATTCTCTCTCGCTCTCTCCCCTCTCTCTCTCATTCTCTCCATCTCTCTCTCTCTTCCCTCTTTCTCTCACTCTCCATCTCTCTCTCCCCCCTTCTCTCCATCTCTCTCTCTCCTCCATCTCTTTCTCTCTCACACACACACACACACACACACACACACACACACACATCATTTTCCACTTCTTACACACTCCTCTGTTTCGTTTAGTTTTCTACTAATCTAGAATAGTAAGCAAATGCCCGTTTATGAGACTTTACATCACGGTATTACAAGAACTTAGCCCTTTTCTCTGATTCCCTTTCATTCCACATTAAAAACTCCTTCGTTGCACGTAACCAAAACACAACAGAACTCACGTCAATCGATTCTTAGACTGGAACCAAATAAAGCTCCCTCCGATATCTGAATCAAAAATATTTGTCTAAACAAGGCCTATACAAACGAACCCAAAAATGTTGCGCAAAAAAGAAACACAGGGATGCCAATGCCTGACCAAAAAAAATCCTGAAAACTGCTCGAGATCGCGGCGTATCGACATTTTCGATGGAAACCAACCCAACCGTTGTGCTTTTAATTCTGAATCATTTTCCACAATTATAAGGCATTAAAGTAAACATTAAAACCAAATAAAGGTTAAAGAAAAGTCAATTTTAGAATTGTGTCCACATAACTTAAGGCCTAAATTTCTTCTGCACAGATAAAGTATAGAAATTAATATATCTACACACAGCAAGGAATAGCCATATCAGGGGTGAGTGGGAACTGCAAACTGTCACTTAGAATAAAAATCTAATTTTTCCTTTCATAATTTCACTTCTGAATACATCACCGTGAAATTTAAACAAACAAGGTGCACGTTATTTTCTTTTAACCATCTCTTTACCCATAACTTACATTTGTCATCTCTTATTTGGTCCTGATAAAATATGCACAAATGAGTAGTGCTTTGACTTGCAGAGTTCAGACTGAGCTGGATTCAATGGTTCACGCCAAGTTCACAAAAAAGCTGCTGAAAGCTTGGCTGCATTCTCTTTCTCTTTAATGTCCTTGAAACTCGCCGGAATCCTACTGTTAGTGTTACGATATGACCATTCCTTGAAGCGTAGAGCTTAGTGCCTTCTTTCCGGGTGTGCCGTAGTTTATTAACAAGTTTAACAAGTTTAACTGCACAGTGTGCACCACACGTATCCATCTTCTTTCAGTTTCAGCTTACGGATGTAATCAGATTTATAATAATAAATATAATTTATAGAAAACAATGGATTCTGAGAAGGACTATTCATTTTACATCACTGTCCTTTCTTGATTGATGACCGAGCGCACTGTTTACACTTTCCGCGAGGTCTAGTGCTAAATATAGCACCGGTATCCCTCTGACCTCGTTAGAGGCATGTGCGCGCGCATTCCGGAAGTTTGTAAAATATCTAACTTCCGGTTTTCGTGCGATTCGTCCTTCGCGTATTTCATTTTCATGAATGTTATCCGGATAACGCTTGATTTTTTTTTCTCCGTCGCTCAAAACGCCGAAATATCCGGATTTTCTTTCCCGCCGCTAANTTTGTCTAAACAAGGCCTATACAAACGAACCCAAAAATGTCGCGCAAAAAAGAAACAAGCAAAAATCATTAGCGACATAACACGGCTCCATTTTTTTTTTTTGCCCTTACCTAAAATAAAATTCTTGCATCACGGGAACAAAAATTCGATTGCTATCACAGCGCTTCATATTTTTTTTTCTTATCTCCCATTATCTTCTGATTTTGAGAAAATCAATCTTGTTTACTGTTAAGATTTACCCTATCCGCGCAGGCGTCTCAGAAATTAAATACATGTACACTGAACAATCCCCGCTCTTTTCTAACAAAAAGCATATGCATAGCAAAGAGTGTTTTTCTCTTCTTTTTTTTTTTTTTTNAGAGGGGATGGGAGAAGGGTGGAGGAGAGCTGGTGTGCCCTCTAAGAATTTGTATAACAGTCCATTCATGAATGCAGTAAGGATCTCAACGCCTCGGTGGACCTTTTATTAATATTATTTTCCTCCTTGGACTGGGGTTGGTGAGTAACAATTTGCTGCTGCTCTAAGCAATTTCCTTTCTTTTTTTTTGTTTGTCCATACAGCAATGCCCTTGGTATTCAAGGCGTATTGATTTAATAAGAGAATCGCGCTCGGGGATTACACTAGTGGACTACGATCCGAAAGATCTACAGACAGACACTGTGGCAAGTTTCTTTTCTCATGAAAGGGTTTTTGGGAAGGGGGGGGGGGGNGGGGGGGGGGGGAGGGGAAGGGAAAGGAAGGGGGTGTTTTTGTTAGCATTCTCCATACCGGTCACGCCCCTAATCCATGAAGATGCAAACTAAAGTAATGGAGTATTTCCAGTATGGTCATTAACAATATCTGATGATCCGATCAGGCTGATCACACACAAGGATTAACTGAAGATGATTCTTTCATGTTCTATAACTATTGCAGAGAGACGTCATAGCTCTTATTTAAAAGCTTGCGGATTGACGAAGGGATCCCTTGCCATCACGTTGAATTAAGGGTGTATTCAGCACCAGTGCACGAATGCATATTTATGATGGTTGTTGTTGTATGTATATTTATGATCGTTGTTGTTGTATACATATTTATGATGGCTGTTGTTGATTTCTTTGTGGTGGACGGGAGGTAGAACCCTGGTCTTTTGGTGCGAAAGATACTGAATTTACATCCTGGTAAGGGGCAGAATTCTCCTTGGCTATTTTGCGCAGTGTTTATACGGCACCCCCTTGCTGGCGGCATGACTGGAACTCAAACCTCTTCTCTCTAACATACAGCCAAATTTTACAGTAATAATATATTACAGCAATAATATAACTAGAGAGCAGAGCTGGGGAGAGGGAGGTGGATAATGGGGTTACAAAGCAGGTGCATGCGACAACGTGTAACAGCCTGCTTCGACACACTTTTGCGATAAACCGGAACATTTGTTAGAAAACAACATTTTAAACAAACTAAACGTCGAAAGCAAACACTGACCCTTATTCGCAATTTCTTTTTTCCATGTTCCTGGGGAATTATGATTAAGCGGTGTCAACAACACTTTGTTCAATATATCTGCACACCTCGCCTGATGGAGAGACATGGCATCTGAATGGATTATGTAAATATCGACTCATGGACAGTTACGCCGAGAGGTGCCTTCGATCACTTCCGTGCCTGGAATGGATGATGGAAACTGGACGTCTGGTCTCGCCCTCGAGACACGCAAACGGGTCTTAAGCGGTCAGACTAAGAGCTCAACGTCTGCAAGGTACTGGGAGATGGGCAATATCGTTTCTGAGTATCGACCATTTCGATACTCTGCGATTTCGATGTCCGTATAAACACAAATTTAGGCTCTGGGATTTCAGTTTCGACTACTTCACAATGCAAGCGGCGAAAGTTCGATCTAGATTTCTACAAGTAACAAAAATATCCAGATTTATCAATGGAATCGAAAGATATCGAAGTTCTTAGAATCGAAACTATCAATACTTTTGATACTTATAAAATAATGAATGAGCATCACCATATCGAATTCTCCAAGCGTTGGCCCTGCACTATGTTCTTTTCTTTCGCTTTCGAAAAACAGCCGTCTAAGGAATGTGTCTGTCGTCGGGAACATAGATGGTACTCAGACAATTCAGCAAACGTTGCCCGAGTTCGTGCCAAGCGAACTTTTGGCCGTCAACATAAGATTCATGTGGCCCCAAGTTCAGGCCGAGGTCTGCAGTGGCGACATCACTGATTCAGAATGCAAAATCTAGAACTTTATTAGCCTTACGTTCTTATGACAAAACATGATGCAAATGTTCCACTACAGATGACTTCCAATATTCCGACCTGAAGGGGATCCACTTCCATCCCATGGTAGACTACAGAACATTACTATGGAGAAATTCGCAAAAAAAAAACCAAAAAAACCCTAGATCAAGAGGGGAAAAAAAGGGTCGGGAATGACAATCGAGAATTTGCCATACGTTCATCATAAGCAATGAACCATCTAATGTCTTCCGACAAACGGGCAGCTCTCTGCTAAAAATGATTTCAAGAAAACTGGATGGTTCTTTTCTTGTATAATGTCTGGAAATACATCAAGGACACTCACAGTTCGGCAAGCACAGATGAGTTCTGGCATACACATCAAGGACATACAAAAAAGGAAAAAAAAACCAGAATAAGCCCTTCTGTCATAAAACGTTAATGCTCAAGTAACTGATACTGATATAAGGTTAAGACTACGACTGAGAGACTGAATTCTGATAAAAGGTCGAATGAAGAATTAACCCTAGGCTGGGGTATGAAATTGGAAATATAAGACGCTGACAGCTACCAGTGTGATGTCAGCCATGCAAGAGCGCATTGCACGCCATAGTACAAAGGTTAACTCCGTAATAATTGCATTCCACTAAAAAAAAGTTATCCGCTTAAACGAGTATTGTTAAGGCATTTCACGA
This sequence comes from Ellobium chinense, assembly GCA_033807755.1. Lineage (NCBI taxonomy): Eukaryota > Metazoa > Mollusca > Gastropoda > Ellobiida > Ellobiidae > Ellobium > Ellobium chinense. The sequence continues at coordinate 560,417 of JAWQUT010000423.1, read as the reverse complement.
TATTAACTCTAGGAGTGTCACTGGATAATCGCAACTCCTTTTAATTGCAACAACTGCGTAATAAACGGCACAATATTCATAATACTTCTCGGGCAATCTGGCGCCACATTTCTGAAAGATAAGTGCTCACACTCACATCAGAATAGGCCCGGTGATATTTACTCTCAAACTGCCTAGAAAATCTATATGACACAAACTGTTGCTGGTATGTTGTTGGGATTATGTATCAGTAGGGCGTTTGCTGAATATTATTAATTTCATACATACAGAAAAACCTTCTTGTTTCGAGAGAAGCCACTTGCTCCAAGCGTTCTCCAAAAAAACATGCAGTAACGCACTCGCGAATGTGTCTCATGTCTGACACATTAAGATAGACGGTCATGTCAAACGCTCAAAGACTAAAAACATTTAGCTTGAACGAGGCCTTCCTCCATTTTATCAGAGGACTGGTAGAAGGGGAGCTAGTCCACGAAGGCACTTCGCATTACGAGGGGTTGGGCATGAATTTAACTGCGTGTAAACCGACATCAAACAAACAAACAAACAAACAAACAAACAAACAAACATGCGCACGCGCGCGCGCACACACACACACACACACACACACACACACTTAAATACAAAAATGCAGGCATTCGTACAACAGGACTCAGTCGGTAGGCCAGCCTACCTGGCGGACACTTTGAAAGTTTAAATTATAACTTATCACGTTTTTTCACGATGTCTGAACAGTTGCGATAAAATACGTTTATACTGCACGTATTAATTTCGGGGGTTAGCTTTTGTTCTTTTTAACTATGAAACTGCATAAAGAATATCATAATTCTCATGAAAAATAAAAACACTTTCTAATGCTACGTGCCTAGTCCAGATTCATTCTCAGGGAAATTACACTTCATCAAAGTGGTAAACGACGTCACAGATTTAATGGATGCACCATAATAAGATGAGCCTTGCCGTCGAAAATGAGGTGGTACAAGGTAAAACAATATTAGGTAAGGGTTTACCATAGTTAGCCTTCCTCTTTACTTCTTTTCATTTGCCCTGGCCCCACAGATGAAGGTCCCAGGAGGTGAATTTGATATTTCGAGAAATTGGTCATTTTGTTTTATTTTGACTGGAGCTATGTTTCCATATTTTGATTGTTTTGGGGGTTTTTTTTTGTGAAAGGGAGGCAAAGACCAACTAGTCCTTCCCGATGTCTGGTAATGAAAAGAGGAGGGCGCTTTTACAAAAACCGGCTTAGCTTAAAATGTTCATGGGTTTGTTATGATTTTGTTGTGCACAAACTTTAAGGCACAGACTGACCTAATTTGAAAAGACTTGTAGCTGGATGGCAGCCAAATCGTTCAGAAAGCAACCCAAAGAGCTTACACAGTCTGCATAGTTCTAAAAATACACAGTAAAATTAACTGTTATTAACTTTTACAAAATGCGGCTTAGCTCAAAATATTCATGGGTTTGTTATGATTTTGTTGAGTTTAGACTTTGAGGCACAAAATGACCTAACTTTAAAAGATTTGGAGCTGGATGGCAGCTAAATCGTTCAGAAAGCAACCCAAAGAGCTTACACAGTCTGTATAGTTCTAAAAAATAAACAGTAAAATTAATTACAGGCCTGCAAACTTTACCAGAGTGTGCGCCTCTCACGCTATCGCCCGCGCTTGAGGGGAGACTTAAGAGATTTGTACGATCTAGATGTAGGAGATTTGTTCACTCCGGCGAAATGATGAACTGGGCAAATACAAAACAAATCAAAACAAAATCTGCGGGGATGAGATGTTCAGTGAAAAAGAAAAGTTCATGTAAAACAGAAATGTATATCGTAGGGGCGGTGAGAAGGGCGGTGGGACCCGCATAATATAATGCAAAGAAGGCTTAGTTTCTCAATGATGGAATGAGGGTCGATGTATAGATTAACCTGAAATCTAAATCAGCCGTGACACTTGGGAAAAGCCCAGCACGCATTGGAGATTGTAGGCTAAAGGAATACATGTATAATGTGTCTATGACGCGACAAAGGAAAGAAAGAGGGGCGGTAGAAGAAGCTGCTTGAGAAAGAAAGAAAGAGGGAGAGAGAGATAGAGAGAGAAGGTGGCAGCAAATTAATTCATCAACCTGAAAAAGAATTAACAGAGATAAAGCGAGGAGCCCGGAGATAGGGGAGGGGGGGAGGAGAGAGAGAGANAGAGAGAGAGAGAGAGAGAGAGAGAGAGAGAGAGAGAACAGCCACAGCAGCAAAATTCATCAGCCTGAAAGAATTACATTTCCCTGTAAATATGACAACCACTACCGACATAGATGGAAGAAAAAAAAAATATCGACACGCCAAACCAATTTGCAGAAGAAAAAAAAAACAAAACGAAGCAGATCGCACAGTAAAACCAGAACTCAATACAGCCCCGTTTATACATGGAAGAAAACATGAAAGAGGAGGGGGAAGGAGGGTTGGGATGAAACATGAAATTCTCCCAGTCCCACGACGGAAAGTGAAGTTAGTCATCAGCACAGACTTTCTAAATTGCGTCGCCAACTTAACATAACAAAACAGAAGCGATACCTACCTACATACACCTACATACACCACATGACACACATAGTTTCATTAAAGTCGCGGTACATAAACGGATACCCCTGACTGTGCCAACACTAATGTACAAAAACCAAAGACCACAGCTGTTATGACAGAACTGATACCTTGAAAAGAGACTACCAGCTGGAGTGGTGGTTGGGGAGGGGGGGGAGGGGGAAGAGGACTTAAGGATATGACAGTGATACAATGTAAGAATCCAGCTGGACCATCAACATACTTACTGTTTGTAAACATCATTCTTCAGTCAAATCAAGTATTCTGTTGTCTGAAATAATACGGATGGCAATTTTCTTGGGTGCAACCGTACAATGTAAAGGAGTATCGTCATCCCTTATTCAAATTACAGTCCACTTCTCATAATCGCAACACAACTAATTACAACTTCAGCTTAATTAGAACATTTCCGTAATACAAATAATGCTACATTTATTTTTTTTTTTTGGGTGTAGATATCACTGGATAAACGCTTCATCAATTAATCGCAACATTTTCCCATGTTCCTGAAGAGTTACGATTAAGCCGAGTTGACTGTGCCAGCATCGGAAACGCGGGAGAAAATATATCACATTAAACTTTCCCTCGTTTTTGTTTATACATATGTGAAAGAGTTGGAAAGCCCCCTTAGTCAGTCATGAGCACATATTCAAAGAGCCCTTCTCATAACGAACAAAAACCAAAAAACAAAAAACAGCAGACGTTAACTTAAAAAAAAAAAGGTCATAAGCTTTTGTCTAGGTCATGACGGCATTCAGCTTGGCTGTTTCATCATGAAATTCAAAGCCGAATGTTTACAGTCTTAGATCACGTCTTTGTTCTACTTAATCGTTACACACTGCTTACACAGTTAATTACGCTTAATTTTGCGACTCGGGAACATGGAAGAAAAAAAATTGGCATTAAAACGTGTTGTGGCTATCGGACGATCTTACTCCTATCGAACGATCTTATATAGAAAATACAGTATTGTGCTATCTGAAAAATTGCGATTAACCGAAGGGATGGCACTAAAGCGGAGATGACTGCTTCAAGTCTCTCTTGTGGCTCATAGCGACAGCTGATTGGCGGTAACCAAGCTGTGCATCTGCTCTCGTAAGACCAAAAAAAAAAAAAAAAGAGCCCGAGTTTGGCTAGGCCTGTTCTGGGAAACCCAGCATCTTCAGCCAAAGCTACCTCTAACGTGCTCAGACAAAAGGGCTTAAGTTCGTTTTTCCGCCAAAATCATTTTTTTTTTTTTGCACATTCGTGACATTCATGTCAAAACTCATCTCTCTACAAAATATTTCTGTGAAACTGCGAATGCACTCTGGTGAGGGTGAGGTAACAGAAATTGAACAAGAATTTTGTCACCGCTAAGTGTTATATTTAAACAGAACCATTCAGCTTTCTCAAATGCAGTTTTGGCAAAGATAAATCCTTCAGTCAGTTGACCTTAGATTTTTGCGCCGTCGTTCCTCAACTTATTTTCACATAGGTTAGGAAAATCTGCTAAAAACAGCCCTCATTATAAACAGTCTGAAAATACCGACCTGCGGTTTTCAGCGAAAGGGAAGTTCAAAGCTAAAGATTCTGACGGTCTTCCCAACGCAGGCCCATTTTGAATATCCAAACTTATACACACGAATCCAAATACATCCAACGTTCTGAATAAAATGAAAATCCTTTCCCATTACTAGAACCCTATATTCCATTTACAAGAACTAGTAAAGCAACTCTCTGACACTGATGTCCCGTGTGATTATAACTGACCTTAAGTTACCAATCGTATGAACATATTGTCATTTTACTTAAACTTCCTCCAGGATGTTTTTATTCTACACAGATGACGACGGTGTTCTTTCCCGACGAGCACTCGAGTGAGAATGCTGATGGGGACAAGGTACCCCCTGACATCTTTCTTCCTCACCTACCCATACCCACATCCTGCCCCTTTTCACATGACAGCAAATCAGCCGTATCCTCTGAGTGATAAGAGTGCTCCAATCTCCAACACAGCCACTTTGCCCTTGTCAATCTAAGTGGCTTTTGCTATCCCATTGCTTCGGTCACTCAAACTTTAAAAAGAAAAGAAAAAAACTAACACAATCATTACTCTACCTCCTCTGTCATCCATTTCACTCGAAAATATTGGCACTGGCGACAGGCGAGTGTTCGTAGTTTAGAACTTGCTTTGCTTCAAACACGTCTGACAACAAAACAAGAAAACTAAAATCAACGCATGCTTGTAAGACCGACACGAGTTCTCCATTTGTCTGCTTCCTATCACTGCTTCCCACTTTCTTCCTCCTTCCCTTGGCTAGAATACTTGCCTTTCTTTTCTTTTTATCATTATTCATTTGTTGTGACTTTTTTTCATCCTTAAATCCCTCGCTGCTTCGTTTTCTTCTCATTATTCACTTTTATGTATCTCCTTCCTCACCCAATATCTCGTAATTCTAATCTGTTCTGCGTTCATGCTTCGTATTCTTTCTCATTCCCCTCAGCCTTTTTCTTCAAGTTCTTTCTTTCCTTCAAATTTCAGTACATATCATTATTTGGTCTTCTGTAGGTCTGTGCTTCCATTATCTACCCTATCATCTTGTCTTTCCATCCATTTCCACTATTTCCCATCTCTCTGCCCTCCCCGACTTCCGCCCCAAATTTGTTTTGCCTTCTTTTAATCTCTTCTCCAGCAGCCATCCAGACATTAATTCTCGATCTCTCACTTCGTCCAGATTCATTTCAATTTTTTTTCCATGTCTTCCCCCACTCCCTTTCATCTCTCATTCTGCAGCTTCTCTCTCTCTCTCTCTCTCTCTCTCTCTCTCTCTCTCTCTCTCTCTTTTCCCGTTTTGATGCTTTATTTTCTTGCCTTCCCTCCTTGTCCCTGGCTCAAAGACTCCCAACGTTACATTTCGTTGCCCACCCTCGCTTTCTTCTCCTCTCGTGATCTCGCACTGTACAGATTATCCTTACCGAATTTTGTATCCTTCTTTTCTTTCGCACTTCCCACTTCTTCCCTTCTGTCACTCATGCTCCTATCCCCATATTTAATGTACCACCCCCTCAAATTTTCATTCCTCCTCGTTCTTTCCCCTTCTCCTCTACCCTAACTCCATCTCTTTCTCTGACCCTCTCTCTCTCTCTCTCTCGCCCCATTTCGTGATCTTGAACCGTCCAGACAAGATCACCAGCGCACTAGATCAAATCGATGAGACCAATCTTCCCTGGCGACCCATAAAAAGCTCACCCAGGGCAAAAGTCACCCGCATAATGGCAGCCGGGCGCTTGGTGCGGGGCAATATCCACTGATTCCCGCGTCTCTAACAAATACCGTGGTTGAAATTCTTCATGAAAATTTGACTCACACCATCACGTTTATGTAGACAGATCGATAAATTCTAGTCAAAAACAACATGAAAAAAAAAAGTTCGTCCTATGACATTTTGAGAACCGCAGCTATCATAAACAATTACTGTCAATTCCACTTAGAAGCAATTCTCTTATAGACTCACCCGTATATAGAACAGAGGAGAGGAATGATGGGACACTTCACTACCCAAAATTCAACCGCACTGTACACACCGGGGAGCTCTTTTTCCGGATTACACGAGTAAAACTGTTTACACTACATAGCAACTCTACAAGTCGCTAATTTACTGTCTCTCCGAAAGTCAAGGCAAAGAAAATCCGACCTAAAAAAAACGCTAAGTGTCAGAAACTAGAAAGTAACTCCATTCGAGTCGAGGCAATGCCCACGGCCATTTGCAGGTGAGGCTACAATCCCACGGTAATGATCGGATGGCGCACCTTTATCTGCATTTTTCATTAAACTGTCACGTTTTCCAATCTAAAACGATACGTTTATACACTTTAATTCCATGGTACACAGTTTGTTTGGGGGGATGTTGGTGTCTATCACAGGAGTGAGTGGATAGACTGTTGTGATGTGAGCCGAGATAATGTCAAGCTAGTTCTGAGAGGCCATTCTTAATCAGTCAACTCCAAACTCCAGCTTAAACAAACGTAAATTTGAATACCAAGTGTGAATGCGTCATCGATTCTCGCTTCTGAAATTAAAAGATGTATCGGCCTATAAAAGCCCAAGTAACAGACCATCTCAGTCAATCATATACCTCTCTGACAATGGAAAAGTAGAAAGTACTGTCTGTTGGAATTGTGGCTTATGATGCCCAATGCATGCATAATAACAGCCTCGTCTCTACACACCGTAGCCGGAGGGGTCTTTCAGTGCCCGAAAGGAGTTTCCCTTACCAGCAGCTGTAGTGTAAGGACATCGTCAAATACAACAGGAACCCCCTTTTGTTGTAGTTAGCACTTGGCGAGATGGTTCAGGATACGGACAAGCGCCAAAATGCGGGCATGTGGCCTGAAGGCCGTCACAAACGTGATCGGAATTTGAAGAAAAAAAGGCAGCTGGCAGGCGTCACGAGCCTGCGGTCAAAGCAGTTCACAAGGGCCATGCCATGACAAACAAGGACAACGGACAAGCGTGACCAAGATTAGAATGAAGGGCAATGGATCAGTGGGCTTTAAATTTTAATAGCAGCTATCAGTAAACATACAGTCCAGCCCTGATAATGAGTATGCATGAATACACAAGAAAAGGGAGACATGCCTATTGTTATTATTACTGATGCAAACCTTTTACTAAATCCAAATGATATAATAACACATGTAATGAATCAATGCATCTAAATTCGTACTTGATAAAAAGATGAAAATATTACTGAGGTACTTATAAACGAGACTCAATTATGAAATGTTTCAACAGGAGCTACGCTAAGCCTGAAAAGGATAATTCCAAACTCCTACTGAACCAATATATAATTATATTTTTTTACTACAGCCATTACTAAAGAAAATCCACAATTATCAAGACTTCACTGATGCTGATAATCACCAACATTCATCGAACCGATAAACAAAACCCCAAAGTAGATATAGGAATTATGTCATTCAATAGAATGACCAATTATCTTTGTGGGGTTTCGCAAAAAGCGCTCGACCCCTATTTCAATGTTATCAATCCATCAAACAGATTTTTGGCTAAAGTACCACTGAACTCCTGATACTGATATTGGCTATGATAATGCCCTGCTTTATCTAAATCTGAGACATTTTACTGACTATCGTATGACAAATAAAGTACAGTTCTTCATGCAACGCCAACAATAACACAAAACACATTTTCAGTACTGCTATTGAGTGAAATCGGCGCAAGACAAATGTTATAGCATGTGAGGTACAATGTATAAATAGGCACATCTCGCCCCCATAAGGAAGTCACACAGACATGACAAAGGTGATCATTGCCAGAGAGGGATATCGCTGCAGTTGTAAACACGGGTGATTTACAAAAGGAAACAGTGTGTCTATTTATTGCCCTTGTACTCAAGTGGCGAGGGAAAGTGTGGGAGGAGAGATAGAAGAGGAGGAATGAATAAAAAAGGGCAATACTGAAGGGGCAAGTTGATCTTAGCATCCGCCTCCAACTTAAATCACCCCAACCACATTATACAAGCGCGGCAGACCGATATCCTGTACCTTCTTCACAGCCATAATGCACTGGAATAAGCAACCTCGATCTACCTAATTTCCTTTACGAAATGCAATGACTGACACATCAACAAACAATGAGTACAAGCAAAGAACGACGAACACAAACTAGAAGCGATGGCGACCCAGTAAACAAGAACTACAGACAATGGTTAGATGGAACAGATTACAATGAATACTTCAATGTGATAACACACACACAAAAACAAAAAAAAAACTATCAGTAGTATCTTATCACTCGTCCTGCACGCGAATCTGCTATCTACAGTGCACTTCTGTTGCGAAAGAGTAAAAATAGCAGCTGATTGTCACTCCTACATGTCATGCAGTATGACCTAATTTGCTGGCGCAGTGAACTCTTTAAACAGCTCGACAATTCAGGGTCACCTCGCGAACCAAAGGATCGTTATTCGAGCTTCACTGGGTTTTGGGAAGGGGGGGGGAACAGGAGGAGAAGGGGGGAAGGGGGTCCTAATGAATGAGAAGCATAAGGAAATAGTCTTTCCAAATAATCTATCAAGAATCTTTTCAGTATCACCCATTAAAGTTGTCCTATTTCGTCGTCATTAAATGTAAAGTTTTCCTTATGAAGGCATAACAAACACAAGTCTACTAACTGTAAACAGCACACCTGTGTCTGCAAAATACATTCAAAGCTCCTTCATCACACAACCATCTGCAACATTCATATAGCACTAATTAACCCAAGTCCGAAGGCCGCGAGGGTCCCTGGCCTCGATCACGATGACCAGCTGACCGTGAAGATGGCGACAAGCTGACAGCGAAGAGGGTGACGAGCTAAGCGTGAAAAACACGCACTTTTCATGGAATAGCCCATGCTACATTTTCGGAACGGACGCCTGCTCAATTATTGATCTTGGCTGAGAGTGGAATTCGGACGGTTGGAAAATACAAAACAAAACAGAAATGGTTTGCCCACGATTATATATGGAAAAACAAAAAGGAGAGGAAAAGCTTGAAAGATGAAAAGGGAAAGTGCCGGAACAAATGGAGCTCTCAAGTTCGATCACGTAAAAGCATCAATAGGTTTCTAGGAAGACGAAAAATAGCGGCTAATACTAAGAATGTGTAAATTCTTAACATATCCTTTGTAAGTAAGAGATTCTCTTTAGTTTCGTTAGATTTTCTACGTTTGGTTGGATGTGCTCTTGATACAAGTTTCAACAGTCTTTATAAGGTTCTTGGTCGGTAACATTGTCGACAATAACATATCTCAATAACAATGCAAGATCTTAAGAGCGAGCAGGAAAGAAAGAAAGAAAGAAAGAAAGAAAGAAAGAAAGAAAGAAAGAAAGAAAGAAAGAACCACTAACACAATGGTGGCCATCAGCACAGCAGCAAAAGATGAGGAAGAGAAGAGAGGAGAAGGAAGGAGACAGAACAATGCAAAAAAAAACACTATGATATGTGCTGTCATCAAGAAGATAAAATTAAACTTACTCCCAATTACGATGATCTAAAATCGCTTGTATGAAAATAATGCAGTCTTGAACGTTAAAAACAAACCATCATCATGCGGAAGTTGGGATTAAGCGGGGTGGACCATTATAGACAAAGACAGTGCTTCACATTACAGACTGCTGGGTGCTTCTGATTCGCGGAACTCTCTATCTAAATGTCAACTCGCTTCCAAACACGCCAAGAACAGCAAAATTATTTTTTTTTGTTTTGTAAAAACGAGCTAAAGTTCAAGATATGACATCCCCGGATTCATCATCAAACTTGTAGATTCGTCGACCACGAATCCGAATCCGTGTCTCGAATTCACGTCACCAGGGGAAAAAAACCAACACTGTTGAAATATAAAGAGCTGTTTGAACCAGGCGCGTTTGAACACAAGTTGTGATTTCGGAACTTCGGTGGGTTTAAAACTCGAACACTGGATTCGCCGAATCCAAATCTCGGAATAGGGATTCGGCGCACGCGAAATTTGTGTTCGAACACGCCACTCCTGGGCACAACCAAACCTGACAGATCCTCTTGCTCATCAAGTTCACTTTTCAGACAAGGCCCAAAATTTCTGTTATTAACTTGTATTGTGTGCCAGTGAAGCAGGATATGAAGCAGGATTGAAATCTTACACAGGATATCCTAATAGTTGATATACTTCCTTGATGCCATGCCATATAGCTGCATGTCACAATGATGCCATATAACTGCATGTCACAATGATCATGCATTATTCAATGGGTCGTTGATGAAAAGAGATTTAAATGTCACATACACAAAACAAACTTGTATTTCAGAAAATAATTTGACATAAAAAAAAAGGCAACTAACTCAAAAAAAATGAGGACAACTTTCTTCCTTGTTGAGAGGTGCAAGTGTCAATTCGTAAACAGCACGGTCCAGTTTTACACATTTACGTGTGATTTAAATGCCGAACATTGCAAAATACAGATTGCCACGTAAAATGGCACGGCCTTTTAAAAATAGCATATTTTAATTAGTTTACTGTTTTTTGTACATTACAACCTTGCTTTTTCCTACTAGCATGACAAAATATAATGTCGATTCACTCCATTCTGATCCCATAATTTAAACGGTCGCGAAAGGAGTCAGACACAGAGACACACAGAAAGAGAAAGAGAGAGAGAGAGAGAGAGAGAGAGAGAGAGAGAGAGTAAACGATAAAATAAAACTTAGCAGCATGCTATATTTTCATTAATCTAAATCTCTAAAGTAGAGTCCAGGTCATATTGCACGATGTAATGCATTATCCACTCCTTGCTCTGGCAGTGGAACAGAATGCAACCTCAAATCTGCCATGAGACAGGGGCCCGAATGGCAGTGGTCATTATCCAACGAGGCCTCAAAACAAAGACGAAATCACGTAATGCTTTCCCAAAACACAGCGCGTGTTGTAGCAGCATCGAACTCCCCAAGTCCATGGTGGGCGATGGGTCATGTGAATTCAGGCTTCACAAATACCAAGAGACGCGAATACTGAATTTTTCATAGACCGACACAAACATTCATTGTCCAAAGTGCAGAACTGCCTGTTGTTAGCAATGGGGAAGGGAGGGGAGAGAGAGAGACGTCCTTCGGTTGTTTTCTCGCCTTCCCGTTTTTTGTTGTTGTTTTTTTAATCTGTTCTCTTCCTTTCTTTAATTTCGTTCCCTAAAATTTCTTTCGTTCGCTTCTAGATTTAATTACATGCCACTCTTTTCTAATCCTGGATACCCTCCTTCCTGTATATAAAAAAGACTGGCGTTCGTTAGCTGTTTTCAACGTGTAACAAAAAAATTGGCAAAAAGAGGTAAATGGATCTCACAGGTATGCCAAAGCTCCAACAAAATATTTTAATGCTGCTGTTTTGTTAACGTTGAAAACGTATGAACGTATTCAACACAAATGGAAGATTCAAATAAGCCTTTCCTCCATGGACAAGTGGCTTCTCTCACGACAGGAGATTACAAAGAACATCATAGAAAATATTACTTCCCAATGTCTAAAACAACAACAACAACTACTACTACTACTACTACTACTGGGCCTTCTGTTATTCTGGGTCTCTTGTTTGGAATTCATTGCCAGAAAATATTAGGAATTCTTCCAGTTTTCAATCATTCAAATGCCAGTTAAAAACACATCTATTTGTAAAGTATTTGTCAGAGAAGCTACTACAGTCCGTACTTGGAATGCTTGCTGTATCAAGAATATTTCTGAAATGTATGTCTATATTATGCAATAAGTATGTGCGAGTGTGTATGTTTATGCTTGTAATATGGCTGGTGTTTAAAAGAAATGTATGCGATGTAAAGCGCCTCGAGCTTTTCGGGGGGTGAGGGGCTATAAAAAATTCTCTTTATTATTATTATTATTATTATTATTACTGCTGCTGCTGCCTCCGCCGCCACCACCACCACCACCACTACTACGGGAATATTAACCAGCAGCTCTGAATCACACAAATTCTGAGCCAAGAAGATGGTTGACCTTGCACAGTGCGAATACCCCAACACGAGATAAATCTATAAGTTTCAAGGACCAGACAACAAACAAGTTGTGGAGTAGCTGTCTTCAGTCCGCGACAAGTCCATAAATCGTGCTCTCAATCTCAAAGACTGAATCATGAAATCTGATTCTTTCAAAAACGAGTGTCTCCCATTTCCGTGTTTGTTTGTTTTGTTTCTCTCCTTCGTGCTGTCCTGTAACGATGTTTCTCATTCAGAAAGCGCCCAGCTGCGGATTTGTCTCTTCCTTTCCTTTAATCTAAAGCAATGGTTGGCTCTGACAGAGAGGAAAAGCCACACCCTATCTCACCGGCGTTTCCTCGGTTTTAAAGTGCAAAGAGATATATGAGCGATGGGACCACACAGTGTCGACTGGCGAGATGAGAAAGAAAGAAAGAAAGAAAGAAAGAAAGCTGGATTTGGTTTTGTTTATCCTAACTTGAAAGTATTCAGAAATAATAAAACTACCACATTTTTCAGACCCCCCCCCCCCCNCCCCAAAACACCAACAAAACCTCCTTCAATAAAGCGGTAGACACGCCTCTGCTCATAGCTCAGCTTCCTCAGGGCAAGAGGTGCATTCGACTATCGCCGGGCACCGCGCCGCCCATTAAACAGCTGCACGCGAACGGCATCGGCCTCACCACCAAGGTCAGGAAAACCCATTACCAAAATAATGGGGGTGGCACTATGCAGGGAAAAGAAATTAAAACAAAAAACCTGCAGACATAAAGGAAAACACCCGCAGACACGCATGCGCGTACGCGCACATGCAAAGAAGGTGAGTCAACCGCTAGGAGTACTTGAATATGCTCAAGAGTCCAAATCGCAAGCTGGTCTCAGTCTTGCTGGCAAAATGTTGAGTGAACATTATTTTTAGCCGCCAGTGGAAATTTCCTTGTTCAAGGTGGAAATTGACTTCACTTGCTCGGAACTCCTTAGGAGTATGAAAAAAACAACGACCAAAAGAGAGGCTGTTATCTAGTGAATTATATCAAAGACAGAGCGTTCTGTTATCCGGACTATAATTATTGCAAGCATACGGAAATAACGAATACATGGAACTCACTATGTAATGGTGTTGTCTACATTGCTTACGACTAAAATGGGATATTATCTCATTAACTGATTACACGTTAGGACGACCCATAAGAATGAGGAGATCACTTTGGGTGGGTTTGGACTTTGATTATGGCGAGTAGGTCCATTGCTATAGGTATCCTCAACCCCACAACAATCATAAACCATCCGCTCTGCTCGTGAGGTGAATGGCTGGCTCCCGAAACATTTTTTTTTAAAAAATCTTGGGTGCTCTCTTTCTCTCTCTCTATCTCTTTCTCTCTCACTTTCTCTTACTCCATATATCTCTGTCATCTTGAACACATTCCTCTCGTCTCAACTGCATACATGCCACCTTGTCAGAAATTCCAACATTCATGTCATTAAGATACACAATATATCTAAGAGTGCAAAAAGCATGAATTTCGACACGCATGTCATCAGAATTTTCGAAGGTGGAATTTCTAAACATTCCTGAGATTTTAAAAAAAAATAAGTTTCATGCATACTCCACAAGCAAAAGACATAACATTTCAGAACCTTGTTTTGCAGCTAGACAACAACTAATACTCACTCACGGCAAGTAAGTACCACATGGCTACGGACTCAATGGCTGGAATGTAAACTGTAAACTACTTTTAATAAAGCATGAATGGGGTTTTGGGGGTGGGGGAGAGGGGAAGAGAAAACCAGACACTTGGGTGAAAAGAAGAATGGAAAAATATACTACCTGGATGGATGGATGCATGGATGGATGGATGCATGTATGGATGCATGTATGGATGGATGGATGGGTGGATGGATGGATGTATGGATGTATGGATGGTTGGGAGATGCGACCAGCAAACTTAAAACTTGACCTAGAAAGCAACACGGGATAATTATAAAAATTGGCTCGGCATGTCTGAAAAAATTGCGAAGATTCTATCATAACGACGGTTGTTAAACACCAGCGGCCGTATGCATAATCCATACATTAATTACCGGGCTGCATTAAGTTCAGTTAACATTAGTCATATTTCTGGAGGATGCCATGATTACCGCAATGCGTCTAACCAAAGTAAGGATTATGCACGCGGCCAGAGAAAGAGCCAAACAGCTGTTATCTACCATCTGTAGAGTAGCAGTGGACGTGCTGGTGAACAACCTGTTGACACGTGATGTACAATTTAAGTTCATTTCCACACCCGAGTCCGGTGTCTGGCGCTTTGGAGATAGAATCTGCCGTCTCCCTCCCACCTCCCATTCTACCCCACGTTCCAGCCACGACAGGCAGCCCATGACTTGATCACGCTTTTTGTTTCTTTTGATGTGCTCGTTTCCTACTTTCTCTTGCACCAATATAACTGGCGCCACTGTGTGCGTTCTTTATTTTATTATTATTGTATGCCTCTTGTCTTACGGTCTCTCCATCTCCCAACAATCTGTCTCTCCCATCAAAGGACAAGGCAAACACCCTTCTTTGCCACGGTCAAGCCTTCTCTCTCTCTCTCTCTCTCTCTCTCTCTCTCTCTCTCTCTCTCTCTCTCTCTCTAAATAATACAAATACAACATTCCTCGCTCTACAAAGACCTGTATCCAGGAGAGAAAGGCAACCTCTGCTCCAGTGCAGGACTTGTACAAGTATTAGTATACATCATCACATTATTATTACTGTTGCCCAAGTATAGGCTATGTCCTTATTTCCAGCTTATAACCATAATCATTTGATAAGTAGCACAAATACAAGAACCTTAAAACAATTAGTGATACAAGTAGAAGACCTCTAAGGCGAAATATACGCAATCTTACTGACTTTGTGAAGTGCATAATAACTTTAGAAAGAACTAGAGTGCCACAGCACGTTTGGCTTCAATGATGTGACGCTAGTGGGTGCGATTTTCGAAAAAAACGTCCTTGGTATTTTTCTTCATCTGGGATGGGTGAGGAGGAAGGCTCCATCCGAAGATTGAAAGACTATAAAAATAGATTTGAAAAAATGAAAGTAAAAGACACTTCTGTATACCAACCAGATGTCAAAATGCCACTAGCTGGGCGCGGCCTACAGTTCACGGAGCCATGGACACTACCTTCGGGCCAAGAGCACTTTCAACGCAAACCCGCATAACAGCAAGAAGTCTGCATATCAGCTGAGCAGATAAGGCACGTCTCAAGCTACCAAAGAGCTCACCAGCAAGAGTGCGTTTGCCAGGCAATAAGAGACAAAATTACTTTACCCAAACACGGTGGTAGGCTATTTTGATTTTCCGTTGGGCAAAGACAACCCTGAGAATAAAAATATCTCCACCACATTCTAGAGATTAAATTCTGACAATGAAACAGAAAAAAAGTTTTATATGCGGTTCGCATTTCGCTAGTCCGATAACTGCTGACGTCATCGTAAAGTGGTCAGAATGCAATGCAGAGGAAAACAATGACTGGCAGGTGCTGTGGCGCCAAATAGGGAAGGGTAACAAAACTAACCAAGCGAAAGATTGGCTTCACTCAAAATAAAGGTTAAAATAAGACCCTAAACAAGAGAAACTAAAACTGGTGTACTCCACTCCATTTACGGCCATGTATGAGCAGAATGCGACCAGCAAGCGATCGGATAAGTACTTGTAAGAAATCATTCCAGTTTTCAATATGACTATTGTATAACTAACAGAAGTTTATTACAGTAGTTGCCACATGTCTGAATGTCTACATCCTGCAACAGCTTAAACGCAGAACAAGATCCATTCCCCCTGGAGATATTAAATTCATCGATAACTGTGTGTTTTGTTTCTCTTTTCGGGGGAGGGGNGGGGGGGGGGGGGGGGGGGGGGCGGGAAGCGGGGGTCGGTATGGGAAAGGAGAATGGGAAGAGGAAGAGAATGATAGACGAGCTGTAACACAGAAAAAACATACATCAAGATTAATAAATGAGAAAAAGCTGTAGTCAATAGATTACCAAACATATCTGTCACTGTGGTATCATCCGTGTACACAACAATATAACCACAGAACTGTCAATCATTCTTGTAACCCTTTGCGATTAAAGGGAAAAACAGGAGCAGGATGTAAACATTCAATCTTTCAATTTCGTATCAAATCATCCACAAAAATGCAAAAAGATGCAATTCGCTTGCTATCCTTTCTTCCTTCTAAAACAACCTGCCCGCGCCCCTCACTCTGCCCCCCTCACCCCCGGGGCTAAAATAAATACGTTAGGTGTTTTTCTGAGTCAGCAAAAACACTGGAAGGTTTCAATTTCATTACGTAGGGGATTACGTTCAAACAAGTTAACCCAGGTTGCAGTCGGACGTTGAGCGGAAGGAGGGGGGACGGCGACAGAAAAAGCTTCCATATGAACGCAGTGACGCCCAGAAGGAGATGGTGAACTGACGAATACCAAAATTTTAGAATGCGACCGAGAAGAGAACTGATACACTTATCTGACATACCAGAACGGTAATCCATTAGCTCACTATGTACTAAAGATTTCGCTCCTCATAAAATCGTGAAATGTGATATTCCAGATGGTTGACCACCGGATTAACAGTAAAGGTCTTAACAATAAAAGCCCTTTTCGAAATCTGAAAATCTTTCGAAACCAGACACACTGTGTGAGCAAGACCGATAAAAGCCAGTAAACATGTCAATGTCATGAACAAAAAAAAATATGCGTGGGATAAAGTAAATGAAATGATGGATCTACCGGGACATATGAAACATATTAAATTTATGTATTCCCACTGGCTTTTCGAACAAAGATTCTTTCTCATTTGTCATGGTGGCAAGTCCTGGCAATTACGTCATGAGGGTGTTGTCAAGTAAGGTCATGATAAATACAAAATTTACATCAAATAACTCAAGTCTAAACAATACCACCACAAGAGCAGGCATGGACAACAAGAAGAACGCGCTTTCCGTTAAAACGAGGGCCTTCCCTCCTTTACCAGGTTCGAAGATGAGTCTTGCAGAAATTACTATGCTGCAACAGTTCATCTTTCCAGAAAGCTTAATAAAGGAATCCACGAGGCTTTACTGGACCAACTGACACCCACTTTTTGTTTATCTTGCTACTCTGTTTTCCAATCATAATCCTTATTTACCAATAGAAGTATAAATAAACATTACTCAATCATTCATGCTTTCGTGTCACATTCCCAACCGGTTGCAAATGCTGGATTGTTTGTCCTGGCTAAGAAATTCAGAAACACGAACTGTAGAAAGTTGAGGAAGTCTACTATCAACGTTGTGACAGGTCCCACCATGTGCTAAAGGCTGCGCATGTCAGGCTTTTTAACAGTGAGGGGACGGAGATGCGTGGGCAGCCACGAGTGTCACTCACGTGTCCGGAACAATATCACGCGTCGCGTGTTCACAAGACTCTTTCGGATGATCTAGAGATGGAGACAGCCCAGCTTTCCACAAAAACAGCAACTTAAAGCCTCGTGGCTAATGAATACTGACGTACACTCGTTTGAATTTTTTAATATCCGCAATGAAAAACGAATCCTCATTAACAAATTTACAACTGTATAGTATTATCTGATGATCTCGAATTACTGAAGTCCAATCATGATTTCCAGTTTGAGAGGAGTGAACTTTGATATACAGAAAATAATGGAAAATTTGGAACCAGCTCATTAACAATGAGTAAGGAGATTTTTCGAGTTCATGAGATTCGAGGTCTTGTTCCCAACTGTATTTTCTTTCCATTAGACCAGTTTAATTCACATTGTTAACGCCCTAAGCTATTTGAGAGCTTGCGCATTAACGGTGGGATCTCTTACCATAGTAAGAATTACATTAGATGTCGGTGCTAAATGCACCCTTACTAGTGTAGAGTTAATGTAATTCTTACAGTGGTTAGATCCCATCGCTGATGCGCAAGCTCTCTGAGATAGCAGTTCTCAAAATCAAGTTCCGCTGCAAAAATTTTCCAGATCCTGGGTGAAATAAATTGTGTCATCACATGGAAAGAGGGGAAACTTTCAAAAGAAGGCCTGGGAATGTTTCCAGAATCTTCATGACCTCAAGGCCAAGCGGAACGACAACAGACACCAACGTCGCCATTCGTAAATTGAGCAATCCTGTTGTATTTCTGAATTATAAATACAATTTTGGCGAGTCAGCATTTTTGCCGATAAACAACACACAGCCCCAACAGTATACTGTAAGATTTCCTCCAAAAGACGAGAAAACGCCATACGTGCTACTGGCTAGACCAGGACGACCGATCGTGGCGAGTTAAAGCCCTCGAGGGTCAGTCCTTCCCATGTCTCCCCCGCTCGTCACCTGTCACACCTCACGAGAAGCCGTATCAATTACACGTTCTTACCAGGGCTTCCCGACCCCGGCAAATAACAGGGAGAAGAAAACCCTTAACCCATATTAACCTGTTCTTGACAGGCAAAAAAAAAAAAAACCAAAGCAATGGGCTTATTATATACATAGGGCCAAAAGCGCACTATTTCTTCTCAACTGCTCGCTCATCGATATTTTCTTTTCACTCCAAGCATATGCTGAATTCCGTGAAGCCATTTCGCATTTATGAATGTCAAGAAACGATACCGTCTTTTCGCACCAGCCTGCTGCCTGTGTTGTTGTCTGGTTCGTCTTAAACAGAAACAAATGCACCAAGTGTGGGCTAAAAGGGAGCTTAGAAAAGCAAACTGCGAAATTCTTATTGTTCTCTGACAGTCAGTCACCCCATCGAGCCCGATTCTTGAGCGGCAGCGTGGGTTGTTGTCAGAGTGTGTGTGAAGGCTTGCTGCATGCACTGTAAGACTACTAGCTCAGTGGAGAGAAAGGTCGAAGTTCTTCGCGCCCTAGGATACAGATACCGTGGTCTCGGTTTTCAAGGCAAGTTTTGTGTTCAGTCTCCACAACACGATTAGGCAAAATCTAGATCTAGATGTGCAGATTACATGTTTACACATTTTTCTTTCACTTTCGCTGTGAGAGGTGGAAAATCTAAGAACACTTTTCGTAAACAAATGGGAGGCTTGTGTTTCTGTGACCTTTTCTCCGTGTGAATTCAGTGGCTGAAGGGTATTTCTGTTGTATTTCAAGGAAAAAGCCGCTATTTCCTGGTTTCTGTATCTTGCAGAGCTGCAGTTCTGACCAGTGAATGAAGTTTTCAATAGAATGCTTAATAATAACGTTTACGCCATAATATGTCCATTTCTAAATTAAAGGCATGACGTAAATTGTCTCTACATTTAAGGCAAGACGAGACTGTCTCTAAATTCGAGCCATGACGTAATCTTGCTCCATATTTATAGCGTGACGTAAACGGTAAACCTTCTTTCTTGCAGCATTACGTAAATTACGTAAACGCTAAACGTTTCTATGTTTTTGGCATGATGTATACATTGGAATTTACGTCACGACGGAAACTATCTCTACACTTACGGTAAGACGTGACAATCTCAAGATTCTGGGCATAGCGTGCATCGCCCCTGCAAAGTATGGCATTCCGCAACCATCTCTACATATATGGCAAATTGTGAACTTTGACCTCTCCCACACTCCCAAGTAAGAAGTCTGTCGTTGTTAGCAAGGAAAGTGTACGAACTTAATGATTCCAGTTGTGAATAATGATTTATGTTCTAAAACAACATTAGCCGTATGTGTATTTACCATAGGCTTTAAGATGTGTAGCTCTTTTAACACTGGAAAGTCTTAAGTGTAACAAAACTTTTAATAACAGCCTCATTCAGCAACAACATGAATTATACCAAAGAGATGGAATGGTCAGTATCTGTTTCTTATAGTCCTTTCTTGTCGTCAGGAACTTTCCCTATCTGGGCATCTCAACATCTGACCTTCACACTGCAGGATTTGTAAACGTCATGTTTAAAGACAAACTCGGGTGCGATTGCGACAGATAAAAGTAACAATGCCACGCCAATGTGGCAACTAAAATATTTCCGGGAAGCAAAATGTCAAATGGTGTAACTGATACCGTGCACTGTTGCAGAGAAATGTCAGGCAAGGAGTTAAACCTTTAAATGTCCTGAAACTTTCCAGAAAATATCGTGAAATACAGCAGCTAGAGAAGGCAACCATCACAAGCTCCATGTATTATAAATTCAAAATGAAAAACAAGGACATATTCAGGGCATACTGTAAGGACTCACACAAACAAAAGAACGAACAAACAAATAAACAAATTTTTTACCACTACACTGATACGACAAAAACCGCAAGTTACTGATTGTTAATGACAGGGTTAGGTGTCAATGACCTTCGCTGGTCAGCAAATATCATGTGACATTTTTAAAGACCTGACGGCCGACAATCTGGTTTTTAAGGACTTTTACAGCAGCAATTGAAGGCCATAATATCTGCTTTGTAAAACTAAGGGCTCTTGACTCTTAATGACTTCTATGAGCCTTGCATCAACAATAGCAAGATTGCGCTTGGTACCCACGATATGAGAAAGAACATACACAAGTCCAGGAAGGTACACAGGTAACTTAGATGCGTGTACGGCCAAACATAAGAAACACGTGTGCTGTTTCTGGTTGGCCCCGGTTTGCTAAACACTGGTAGGGCATCCATCATTCCCCTTTCATCCTCTGGACTGGTCCAGATGGCGCGGATGTAAACACACCATAACGGTTTTCACGGCTCGAGTCGCTTGTTTTGAGTTACTCTGCCACTACGGTAGTGCAACACATCAGAGGCCCCAAAGCTTAGTACAGTATGAGGATATATGCATAGGTGGAGAATATGGAGGCATGTGTGGACGTTGTCCTATCCCATACCCCTCGCGCTACTCTTCCGTCTTTTCCTTTCTTACCTACAAATTATAATATCGTGAGTTTTCAGTATTGATTCTTCCGCCCACAGAGACTGGAAGTAAAGGTTCCGCCGCTGAAGGAAACAGGTCCTGCACTAAGCAAGCTGAGAAAAAGAAAAAGGAATGCCAAGGAGGGGAGCAGGTAATGACAATTTCCGGAACTGGTGTTGACTGAGGTATTTTGTCAAGCGGTCACCGTCTGCTTGCTTGTAGCTATCGGTATTTCGGCATGCTGTGTGAGTGACATTCAGAATGTACGTCTTCAATGAGGGATTTTCATGGGCGGCAAAACACTGTCGAGGCTAGGTTGGGAAGCCAGCTTCAATTGGCGCTAAGTTCTCAGCACTTCTCGAGTGTATCTAGGGAAGAACAGAAAGTGGGCTGAGGAAAGGTGGAAATAGTATCAAAAGCCACCAGAATTTTGAGCGAGCGAGGTGGCAAGACATGGTTCTCCCTTCCTCCCCCCCCCCCCCCCNCCCCCCCCTCCCGCGCCACTCCCAACCCGTGTTCGCCGCCCCAGAAGAAAAGAAAAGCGAATAAATGAAGATGGATGTAAGTGCTCACTTGAGATTAGCAGACAGCTCTCGCGACTTCCCTCCCCTTAAAAGTAACATGCTTCCTTTCTGCACTGTGCCGTTTCCCACAACAACGCTTTGTACACGCCTGAACACATGCTGAGCTGTGCAAAGGCCAAACGTTTAAAGATCGCTCTGTGGCTACCGCGACCTCATTCAAATGACCTAATTTTACTCTGCACGTGATCGTAATATATAAGGGACAGCTAAAGATAATTAAGCGAAGTTCCTCTTTATTGTGTCTTTCTCCAGCGATATTGCAGACATCTTGTGCTGTGTTGTGTCTTTAGGCTTTTTTTAATTCCTTTGGCTTCCCCAGTGTCTGTCCGAGACGTGGAAATCATGGAATTACTTAGCTGTCGTGTCCAACGGCGTTCTTCAGTCCAGTCGTGTCACTGTTCAGTACTGACCACGACAGGACTTATACTGCTATCAATGTCAACACTGTTGCTGACCATCATTTCCGCCCAAAGAGACACTGAGAGCAGGTGTGAGCTCATCCAGGTGCCCATGTGCAAAGGCCTCATCAGCTATAACGCCACCAAACTGCCCAATCGCTTTGGACACACGACACAGGCCCAGATTTATTGGGCTCTTCAACCATGGTGGCCATTTATCGACGCCGGTTGTTCGGACAATCTTCGGAACTATCTCTGCGGCCTGTTCCTGCCCAAGTGCGTCGGAGACGACGTAGAACCGCACTACCCGTGTAAGGAAACTTGCATGAAGGCCAAAGTCAGGTGTCAGCGACAGATGAGGCAGCAGAGGATGAGATGGAGTGAATCATTCAAGTGCAGAGACCTGGAACCCAAATCTTCAAAAAAATGTATTAAGCCTGAGCGGGAGCGGAAGAAGCGCCAAAACAGGGAGTTCGTTCTTTGCGAAGTCAACACCCTCCCCATGTGCCAGGGCATACCATTTCCACAGGGGTCGTTACCGAACATGTTTTTACAGGTGAGTAGGACAGTGCACTAACGTATATGTCTATTTATATTCCATGGCGCTTACAATTCATAAAACTAAAAGTACTTTCCTTAAATTCACATTTTCTCGGCACCAGACAGAGGCTACGTCATATGGTTTATGTAGGTGCTTCAAGAGACAACATGATGTAGATCATGTGCCTAGATAGCCAGCAAACGTCTCCCGTAAGACTTCAGACGTATCTGAATTGATGTCTGGTTTCGATTTCATCCAGCCCCGGGGGGAAACTCTCGTGTGGCTTTGAAAAATGCCCGAAGATTTTGTTACATTTATGCCTGCTGACCTTAAACCTAAAATAAACCAGCGCCAATCTTTCAGTATGCATAAACAGACTCATACTTGGTGGCAAAATCCGATATTGACCCCACACCTTCGCGCCCCAAAAGAAAAGTGTTCGAAGGCAATGTTGATAGACTTTTTTTACCCCCAATTTCAGGGTGATCCAGTGGAGATCGACTTGGAGATGCGGCAGTATCAGCAATTGATTGAAAGTGGGTGTTCCAAGAAGCTCCGCCTCTTCCTGTGTGGCGTCTACATGCCTTTTTGTGTCCCAGGATCTCATGTGGACGAAGGCGGGGACGAGGAAACTAACCAGATTATAGTAAACAGTCAACCAGATGTTCCCTTCGTGGTTCCGTGTAGAGAGTTATGTCAGGTGAGTTAAGCAGAGTGACGTGTTCAGGGGGATATGACTCCACAAGCATGCAAAAATTTTAAGTTTACATTTAATCATGACCCTAAAACAAGATATCAAACGATAAAAACACCATCAACGCTGTCTGGGAATGTCAGGTTGAAAAGGTTAGACAAAGACAATTAAATGCATCTCGAGCAACTCTAGATATGCAAGAGAAATAACAGCATGATGAACGAAATTCTGTTACTAAAATATGGATAATGTCATCATAGGCATTTACCAGTGGGAGATAAGAAAAATGTCTTAACTGTCCTCATCTCTGAAGCTTTAGGACAATGAATAAGACAATGACTTCAGACAGCGTAAACATAATAGTGGACCAAAGTTTGCGTGACGGTCAAGAAAAGTCAACAGTGCAAGACAAAGTGTGTTATGACAATGCCAGGGAATTCAAGCTTAATTGTCCCCAAAAGCTGAGTCCGTTAGTCGACTACTCCAAAAACGCAAAAAATTACAAAATGAGGATGTTATTCTACTCTGCCGGGTTAGCGACACGACCTGTCTTCTATCTCGCATAACGATGCGAAGTTCCCGGTCTGAAACATGGCTTCAGGTGCATGTAAGAACACTGACAGATGATGCACAGTGGTGTCTCAAAGTCATCAAAGGGGAACTGGTCAAAGGGGAAAATGTTACGTGATTGTCTCATAACGGACTCCACCTCTCAGATCAAGGAAGAACATCCAATTAAGGTTACGAGCAACAGAATCTTGAAATAGATCTCGTCATCATGGAAGCAGTCATTTTTGTCATGATTTTCCTAACCTGCTTCAGAAACCACCAAACTTGGTGAAAAGAAAGCGGAAGGGAAAGATAGACCGTTTACGTATAGTAATTTCTTTAAGTTGTACGACGAAACAAAAGAAGGTAACGGGTTAAAAGTCAGTGTCCAAATTCACCGTAACTCTTGTCTTTTCAACTCAGACCAGTGTAAGAACCCATTACTAAAACATTAATTCGTGCTGTCTCCGTGACGCATCCATGACTCCTGAACATCAGACACACCTCTGTCTTTCTTTCTACTTTTGTCTGCTATGCATGAAATTACTTGTTTTCTCTCGCATCGTCCTCTGAGCTCATAAGCTCGAAATGCGGTCGCCGTAATTTACTGCCGCTAATTACAGTTTACTGGTATGTGTATTCCTGTGTGCTGGCTGGGTCACTGGTGGAAAAAAAGAAAAAAAAACAACAAAAAATCGCGTACTCTAGGCTAAGCATGCGCGTCGGGATGCCGGATGGTACATAACATGGTCTTTACCTACATTTTACTTACGAATAGGTATGACTGAGTCCAAAAATTCGCAGCTCCCACTAAAGTGGGCTTGCGATTAAGCGTAGTCGACTATATTTGTCATGCATGTTTCAGTCATTTGGAATGCAAGATCTAACTCATTCTCTATGAGATTAAACATAAAAAATCTATAACCTTATACCGAACATTACGTAATGTATGTTAAAATTTAAATTTTAACAATCCGAGATTATTAAACATTCTTGTTTGCATACAACATGTATTTTCACTGAAGTATGTTTTGTTACACTGATTCTCAAGACCAAATCAAGAGACCATTTCCTTTCCAGTACCGCCAGATTTCGCAGGTTAGACAGGTACCACTTGTTCTTTGCCAGACTAGAAATGTGACCCATTGTTGATAAAGTTCGCGTTCTTAAATGATGCAAGTTTATTATGACTTATCATGGGACAGCACACTTGTGGATAGCATCCAACAGCTCTCAATCTCAGGCCTAACTCTGCTCTCTCAAAAAGCAGCTCTTTCAGGAAGTGGATAAGAGGAGAGAAAGGAAATGGAGTGGGCCAAAAGAAAGAAAATCTGCCGATTGAGTCATGCCTTAGTGGAAAACCCACAGTCTTGTCCATCACTGCCTCGGCATTCTTACTTCCTTAATATGCATGTCTTCCTAAATCCACTTAAGATCCCTTTCATTCGATGTTTGCTAGTAATGGAGGCATTGGAATAATTATGCCTGCTGCAACAGTATTATTCCAAATTGCCTACGAACTCATTCAGTAAACTTCATTTGCAAATGTCCCAATGTGACGGGGCCTTTCAGGGATCAGGACTCTCTTAGAGTGGCATAAATTTAAATCCCCGCTTCCTCTCTCATTTCGCTATTTAAGAATCACACCAAATGATATTTTCCATATCTTCTACTACCCCCTTGCACATTTTCTGTAAAACCCCACTCCGTTTTTATTAAT
This sequence comes from Ellobium chinense, assembly GCA_033807755.1. NCBI lineage: Eukaryota > Metazoa > Mollusca > Gastropoda > Ellobiida > Ellobiidae > Ellobium > Ellobium chinense. The sequence goes on along the minus strand of JAWQUT010000423.1, from coordinate 534,978 downwards.
ACCTCGGTTTAAATGAATGGCAATCCTTTTATTCCACCGATCCTGTTATAATATACATGGTTCTCTCTATCAAGAGACACGATTCTGTACAGGCAGTATAATGCTATTCTTCTAGTTGCCTCTGCTCTGCTTTGTGACTGATCATACTACTACTTCCCAGTATACTTAGTAGCTGAAAATAATGCTTGCCCTTCTGTCACAGAATAGACAGGAAGAAAATTAAGTTACAATATTCTGCGCGCCACAATCCCATTGTGCGGAAAGTGCACGTGAAACATTAGAACTAAAAAGAAGCTTCCGAGAAGACACCAAGCATTGTGCCATTTTAGTTCAACTCTTTGCTGCTGCTCTAAAAACCAACCGAACGAACAGAAGCCATTCTGCCCACCACTACGGCAGAGAAGTCTTATGAGAAGACCCAGGTTTAGCCTATGTCACTCTGATTCAACCTCTTATCGCTATTTTTGCTCACTGTTATTGTTGCCAGATCATTTAGGGCGCAGGCCCAATCCAACATGATAAAAGAGTACTCCGGCCGAGAATGCCCATCGATTGAGTGTTACGTAATCCCGAAAACCGAAACCTGTTATTTACCAAAACTCCGATCCTTTACTGTCACATCCGCCGGAAAGAGACGAATGACTAGCCCTATACAAATTTACAATGGTCTATCTCAGCACCATAACCCATAGCTTGGATTCTTAAAAGCCAACGACACCTCCTTGACAATGACCTCAATTTATCGCCCTTGTTGGAACACTACAAACATTCTGATGACGAACCCTACTTCATGTCTAAGCTCTTGAGGGTGTAATAGCAAGCTCTTGAATACAGAAGCATGTAACAATGGGTAATACTGATTGTTTTATATACAAGTGGATGAAATCTAATTTTTGTTGTTTTTTTTAATAGGGATGTGCTTTGGAAGAGCTACGAATGTGTTTAACGAAGGTTTCACTGTATACCATGGAAAGTGTGGGATTGTGTTCTGTGAGTTCACAGAGATAGGTGACGCAAAGATTTCACTTAAGCTGTGGCATAGATTGAAACGTATGGGCACTGATGTTTTGGTTTGTTTTTTTTTAAGTTAAAAGACAGGAATGTCTGCTCACTGTACGTTTCAGTTTTCATGAAATGAAAATGAACATCCTGATTTAGAAGTCTGGACTTCTGCTCGTAACAATGTGATGGGGAGAACCACAGCGTACCATTTCAGGCCAAAATGTGAAACACGATAGTGGTCTAAAGTACTGACCAAATATAGAAAAACTGGAGGAGTACAGATTCGGCGATAGTATACTGAAAAGTGAAACGTGAGACGAACCTTAATCGGTCATGGAAATGTCCGAACTATGAATTTTTGCTCAATTAAATGCCCGGAAGTGATGATAGAATTATAGATTGAAAACTGTAGAAATGAGTTTTACGTCTGGCCGCAGGAATTTCTGACGAATCCCAACGTCCATAGGCAACAATAAACACCATCACAAAACCAATCAAACCTTCACTGTCCTTGTATCCTCCTAACAGGAAATCTACGATCAATGCAGCGGAGAGTATGAGCAGAGGACTCACGGACTGCCCTGGCCGGGCAAATTCCACTGTCATCGCTATCCGTCTTACGTGGACCGCTACGGCCAAGAGAACAATATCACCGCCGGCGACAGCAACGGCAGGAGAGGAACCAGTGTCCCATGCACCATGCCGCCTTATAACTACGATGGAAACTAAAGCCGAACATTCTATGGATCTCATACAACGGAATTGGCTTCATAGGAGGCCCCGGGGGAAAA
>JAWQUT010000423.1:475201-533169 GCA_033807755.1 Ellobium chinense | reverse complement strand
GGGGGGAGATGGTGGGGGTGATGAAGAAAATCAGTAATTGCTTCAAAGTTATAGTTATGCCAATGAATGCACCACGTCATGGCCTTTTTAAAATATTTTGGTTTGAAGTTACTTATATAAATACAAAGATAACAGAACAAACGCAGCTAAGAAACAACCCTACCGACAAAAATAACATGTCATTCTGGTTCTTGGACTGTGTTTTTGTGTCATTCCTGTGTTGTTGAATGTTTTGAAGATTTGAAAACAAAAACAAAAAACTATCAGCTTGCATACAAAAAAAATCACCTGTATCAACTGAAATTAATCATGCAAAACTATGTGTAGGCCCATGAAAAGAATTAATGTGAAACACTTACAAAAACTCAACTGTTGGTATAAATATCAGCACTATTCAAGGTTTCCAAATGATTCACGGTGACGTCATCAGCCAAAGTGTCCTGTCTGAGAGTGTATCCGTGTACCCATGCAGACAGAAGTGCACAGCCAAATCTGGCAACATTACTTCCAGACCGTCACAGAAAGAGGCATCAGTGTTCCAGAGAGGGATTTAATTTGCATTTTCCAGACACTTGAGCTGAACAAGCCGGCAAGAAGTGCAGGTTGGTGATCGGGGACAAGGGAGAGGAAGGGGTTGGAATTTTCTTTTCCAAATGCTTCCATTTTCGCAAATATTCAGAAAAAGTCGAGAGTCAATCGGACTAATGACCCAGGAAATTTCAAAGAAAACATTTCTTCTCAAATCGATGACGCTGCTGCAGCATTATTTTTTGTTTGAGTTGGGAGGAAGGAAGGGGGGAGTAAAGGGTTGGAGAGGGGGTTAATCTGATAGTCAGTGAGGGAAGAGGGTAGGCCTACCATTTCCGTGGACTTGTAGAGCCACTCTTCAGTCTGCCGGTTTATGAAATGAGGTAAAGATTATGCACTTACGTTCATACTATACACAAGAGTTTGGGGTTTTTTTGTATGCTTACAAAGCTGACTGCAGTAGATTTCCACTTGGATAATCCATTGAAAGGCGACAGCTCTGTGTGGGATGAAAACTGTATGATGATACCGACGTTCCAACTTCTTAATATATTTTCCCTTCCGGACTTCTCAACAACTTCGCTTCACAATTTCAGTTTATGAGTATGGGCATATATTTCGCGAGCTATAACATGCCTGGTTACATATCTCCTGGTATTCTAATATGTCCATCACCCCTTAATGATCCACAAATCAAGTACATGATATGACCAGACTGATTTTTCTCAAGCTCAGAGCTTCCCAAGAGAGCTATGAGCTGAATAAGACAGGGTTTTTGGTGTTCATTTTCTGGACTTTTTTTTTTAAGTGAAGGACACTAGGCATTTGAATTATTAATAACTTAAAAACACGTTGAAATCCTGATATTATCCTCGTGCTTTTATAAACCAAGCCAAACTTGTACGCCATGCACAAACATGGTAAAGTGACAGGAGAATGCTATGCTCTGAGTGATTAGAATACAAAGGGTACACGGATCTGAAAATTTTGAGAACCCCCTCCCCAACCCCCAATATACCCATAATTTTTCACATTGAAAGAGACTTGTAAGCTGGAGCACAGTGCTCTAATTGCATGCACGACACGTAGCTAAATAGGTTTAGCTCCTGTCGCTCCTGACTTTCAAAGTTCACTCAATCCTTTAAGTGATCGATTTCAGCCTATAAACTGACTACCCAAATAAAGTAATGTGCCTTGCCGAAAGCAGGACTCTGTGCCTCATTATGTCAGAGTAGTCACCTCTACAGAAAGTAAGCGATTCTCTAAAAAGTAAAATAGACATTAAGCATGGCCTACATGTGACGACAAAAAACTTGAATCCAGACAGGAAAAGAGAGAGGAAGATAACGAGAACACGATAAACTTCGGCGAAATCTCATAATAAATAAAAATATTTAGCTTCCCATCTTTCTAGGCCTCATTTCACCGGTGTTCTAGGCGCTAAAAAGACGACTGCTTCGAATGGCTTGGACTTCATAAGTAACAAGAAAATGGACACTCAAGTTTCTTCTGACAAGGTGGTTTCCGGTGGGGAAAAGAGGAGACAGATAGGAACATGAAAGCGCTACCCACATGATACTTTACGCCATTCGTGAATAGTAGGGACTTAATCATGCATTCCTTGGTGACTTTATTTTACCTACTTCTTCTCATTTCTCTAACAGTGTTTGGTATTTTGAGGTGTGAATGAAGCATTTTTCTACTGCCGCGCGACATGTACATTATCGCTCTCCACTTTAGCCCGGTAAAACAAACGCAAATAACAGTTGACAGGCGGAGGAAGTGAGAGAAAAGTAGGCCACAACTATTATTTTTGTTGTTCGTTCCTCTTAAAACACTCCTAATCATAGAAAGGCATAGATTTTCGGAACATTTTTGTAGCCATGCATACATAAAACAAATCTCCCAATGGATTGTTAACGCAGTCATGATATGAGCCATGAAATGTCAATGAAAAATATGTGAACAGGACGCTGTGATTATTTATACATCCTCCTTACCGCAGAACAGGAAGACTTATTATTTATTACTTTCATTATTATTTCTTTATGTTGGCACAGCAATAATGAGACACTTCTTGCCACTGGTATGCATGCAGAGTTTTAAATAACTAGATGCCTTCCCTTTGACAAAGGGCGAGTAAGGAAGGCCTAATATACTTGTGTTGTTCCATCTTGCAAGAGAGACTAAAAATACAGATTAAAAGGTGTTCCATAAAAGCCTTAAAGATTACGCCATATCACTGGTTGGAATGCTTCTATCTGGTCAGAAGACAACTTCTCTGATGCTATTTTTGCCTACAGAAATTTATGTTCAGGATTTTACCTGGAAGAAAAATACAGGATGGATACCAGCATGTTTTCATTTCTTTTTTATTCATTTTGTAAACTACACTTAGGCTAGCTGTAATTTTTTTTTTTTTTTATCTTGGCTGCTTTTCAACAGCAAGCCGACCAAATCTACATACAGCATACAAGCACTATCATTGCTGTCACCATATTGTAGAGACAGTTGGGGCTTTGCCAAAACTTGAGTCATTTCATTTCTAATGTGATGACAACCTAGGTATTCCATCTAGTCTTCCATTTTAAATTATGTGTTACTTAACTCCGATGAAATGCTGTTAGTAAGTTCATCTGTTGTTGGTTGAAATAATCAGGACACATCTTTCATCGAAGCTGAAGAGCTGATTTTCTGTCTCTATATTCATAATCATTACACAGACGTACGTTTTGGCACAGCCTCCGTTCTTTGCTATTCTGGGCAGCGAAATGATCTTGATAGAGTCCGATATTTCCTCAAACGAACCAGACAAGGAGGATACCGCGGGCTCCGCAGAATATACGCCAACACACAGATACCGTCTCTTATAAACCTTTATCAGTTCACTCTGAAGTAGGCGTGTGTACTTTTATCTCGCTCCTTGAAAGCCCTACTGTCCTAAGCGCCGTTTTGGGCGAAATCGATTTGTCAGAGGTTTGGAAGCTTCGGCTTATCATATCATATACTATTTTCAACATTGTTTTATCCGCATACGGACAAAACAATCTGGATTTGTTCTGTTAAACAGTTTTCTTGTTTTTAATGCACTGAAAAAAAAATGGGGCGTCAAAACACCTCGGGTACATGAGACAATTAGGCTCTCATAGGGTGATTTGATCCTATGGGCTCGTGGAACTAAATATCCCAAGACATCTGTGGCATCTGAGTATGCAAACAACTAATCCTAAAATATATTGTCCATTTAAATTCACGTACATTGCAATTTACAGTCTCATGCTAATGTATTACTGAATGAATGCCCAGTTCCTCTCCATATATTGTACTGCATTTGTTTCGATGTTACATCAAAATTTTCACTAAATCAAGTGAGTGGTTATTGTTGATGTACATGTAAGCGCCACTTGTTTTAAACGCTTTTTCTGTGTGTGCTACGTTCTTTACTGCTTGTGTGTGATGACTGCATAATGTTTATCTCTCTATCTCGCAACTTATCTACGATATTATCATGGCAATTTATTTGTGTTGTCTTCCACAGATTATGCTTCAATAAAAGCTTCTTCCGCCTTGTTAATACTGTGTTTTGTTGTTCTATTTTAAACTCAAACTTCGTAATGACAGGTAACCACATAGCCATTATATTCAGCTTCGTATAGGGGAATGTGCATTGTTAGGATTATGTAACTGTAATGTTGTCATTTAATCCTTGAAATCATGTGGGAAGACACAATAACCTGAAACCTGGATGATTCACTTCATGTTGGGTAGGATATTTTTTTCTTCATATCAACATGTCAAGGGCTTTATGACAAACCGCCTTAATAACCAAAGGGGGTTTATGGCAAAAGAGACCAGATTAAACAGTATGCTTTTAACGAAAGGAGAAATATAGATAAAATATTGCAGGAGAGATGTGGTTCCATGGCTAAATGTGTCTGTAAACTAAATACTCCTTCTGCTCCCTAAAGTAGGCAAGATATGCTAAAAAGTCGAGTTGGTGGATACAGCGTTTTGTCATAAAACTCTTCATGTGTTTGTATGAGAGAGAGAGAGAGAGAGAGAGAGAGAGAGAGATCTTTGTGAAGTAACTGGCTGTATTGTTAGATCTAGTTAGTTGGGAGTCCGAGATCCTCAACTGTATAGCGAAATGTCAAACCAATATTGAATTTTGTATCGAAGTAACAAAACTAATTGAAAAAAAAAAGAAACAAAAAAAAAACAAAAACACTAACAACAGCACCTGAACAATGAAAGACCAATCCGTATTGCTGGAGGGGAGGGAAGTGGGGAAGAGATGGGAAAGGCGGTGCAGTATAAAGCAAATTAGGCCTAAAACTCGTCTCGTTATCTACTTAATTAAGCCTATATTATATCTTAGGATAATACATCTTCCTGCACTGAAACTCAACACTTTATAGGTCAAACACTTCGTGGAAAGTGGGACAACAGCGCGATGGTTCTTCTGGCGCAGGAGCAAAGCACTCAAACAAGGACAAGTAGAGAGAGAGAGAAAGACTGCAAGTGATCACAAGGCTAAACATCCATGAAAGATTATGACAAGAATGACAGAGAAACCCTCCTGAGCATGTTATCTTTGAAAAGAATAATCTCAAATGAGGATAAATGACAGAATAAGACAATAGAGAAATCACAACAGAAAGAAAAAAGCGCTTCATTTACTTCTGCACCTCGCAGGAAACTCGTGATCTTTCATGGAAAATCTTTCAGAGCATTTGTTTTAAGCACTAAACTTAAAGACCCAATAACCAAAATTGCAATGTGAAATAACACAACATTGTCTTTCAAATGGACACAAATAAAACAGGTTAAGCTGAATGTTTCAGTTATGTGAAAAAGGCAATACACTTTGCACTAATCACATGGGCACAGACCTACGGTAATCAGTGTGAATATTTACATTATTTCTTAAGATATCGACATGAGATCTGGTGGTCAGCGGGTCATGTTTCAAATTATGTGGGGTCACACTAACAATTCTGTTTTTGATGTGGGTCTCCGGTCTTTTAATCAAAAAACAAAAACAACAAAAATTCTGTCTCAGGGTCACTGCAACCTAAGTTTCAATACATTTAACGATCTCTTGGCTGTCTACACTATAGATTTCTTTACCTTAAGCCCACTGCATGGCAGCAGACAACTCTGATTTTCTCCACTAGCAGCCTACAGTGTAGACAAAGTGCCCCTGGTCATACTCGAATACACACGTGGAATTCATCCTCTATGCTTACGGGCAATTAAACATGAAAGGCCAAGCCCTTTGGCCCTTTTCACACAAAACCGTCAGAGAACTACACCTGGGCTGACATTAATTTCATGACCTCTGGGGACAGGAGCGAATTAACAATGACCCCCCCCCCCCCNCCCCCCAGCCTCCCAGACAAAGTCTGTATTTTCCATTATTGTGGCCTTGTGGTTATCCATTTACAAGTCCACAGTGATGAGCTTTCCTATTCACTTTTTGCAGTCTCCTTAAATCCTTGCTGGCCAAAGCCCAGCGCAGCTTAAAATTGCACTATTTTCCCCTCCAGATCGAAGTTAAGATAAGTTATGAGACTTGAACAGTATGCTGTCATTTCCACTTTGTGGTCTCTGAACAAATGGCATCGAATTTCAAGGTATTACCCACCCCCACCCCCACCCCCCCAATCCTCAAACCTTTCACAAAAAACAGATAAGGGGGTGGGGTGGAAGAGAAGGCAGAGCACTTTCTTGAAGTATGTACAGTTATGAAAGATGTTTTTTTTTCCCCGACATATAATTTTATTACTTGCTCATATTTTTTATTCTGCACATTAGCTATATCAGCCTAGTCCATAGCCTATTGTAAATAAAAGCTCTATAAATCATGAGTAAATCACAGCAAGTTATGACTATATTGACTACCCAAACAGCAGTGTAGTGGGTCAGAAATGACACGTAAGCTGACAAAAACTGCCTGAACAAGGTAAACAATTAAGGTTTTCGGGTTTTTTTTGTGAGGAAAAAAATATCATGGGGACATATGGGACACATACTGCACTGTTTAAGCAGCATGTACCATACAACCCTTATTTCAGGGGCATGATGCGTTCTTGGGAGCAACAAGGAGAAAGAAGAAGCAGATTTAGTACCACCAAAACATCATTCACTTGCTTCACCAATGCAAAGATCCATAAAACAAAGAAACACTTCAATGTCTTCAACAAAAGTTGGGGTTCCTAATCATTTGATACAATTAAGTAACAAGTGGCATCTTTTACTTAAGACATAAGATGATTCACTGAAATTAGACAACACTAGACACTTTGAAGTCCCATAACTTCTTAAAGAAATGGTAATCTAGCAATTCATGTTAAGAATGAGAGCTAACATAACATTCTGAAATACAAAATGCATTATATCTTACACTATCTTGACAAGTTTGCCAATAAATTTTATGTTAGTTGGACATCTTAGCAGGCTGTATCTGTATCCACTACTGAGTGGAATAAATAGTATTATCAAGAGATCCTTACAAGATATGGCTTGCCATTTCATATGGTTCCAAAAATCAAGAACATACGCAAAGAATGTTATGGCATGATTCAGAAAACAAACAAACAAAAAACAATCATCAGACAAAACTGCATAAAAAAAATATAGTAACATTCCAAGAGGTCTACCAATAACTACTGTTTGTTTTTTCATTACTCTTTTCTTCAACACTGACATTCATTCAGAACTGTGGGTGATACGACCAAACTCAGGTTGAGGATGTATAATTTCTGGTTCTCAATGGGAGAGGGAAAAATGAAAAGCTGGTCTTAAAGGTTGGGGGCAGAAGTATATTGAGGGAATGACATGCTGTTCACATAGCCTTAGACAAGAAAGAACTCAAGAAAATTCATTCGTTGTGGACAAGAGGAGGAGTGAGAGGAGAAAAAAACATGCTACCAACTGAGATAAACCCCTCAAATTGCTATTTCATTGAGAGTGAATAAGGCTGGGATAGCTTGGAGACACCATATTAGGGCATAATAAATAGACAGGGTTAAAAAACAACAAAAAAACACAAGATGGAAACTACTGGGTGGCCTAAGAAAAAGTATACTTGTTAATGTTAAAACAAAGGCCAATAATTTCAACAGTTGAAAAAAAACTGCAGTAACATTTTAAGTGCATATAACAGACACATTATCTATAAAACTGTTGTAAGTTTTATTGACCTAGATGAATTTATGTCATTGTGAAAAAAATCAAAAACACTTGACAAAGTACACCATGCAGGAGCCAGTGCACACCAGGCATGCTGTTGTTATATATCTAAGTTTTTTTCAATGTCAACTGTAACATTTATAACCATTACCAGTAACAGTAACACCATTTTGAATTTCACTATGTCAGTAGACAATATCCCTCTACTGCATTAGATTTGAATTGGTGAAGTTATAACTAACTTTCAAATTAAGTAATTTATACTTTTTGGATCACCTGATACTGATACACTTGACATAAGAACATGACCAAAATAATCACAAAAAGTTGAGCAGGAAGAAGATATGCATGGAAGCTGTAGCTCTAGAGATAACCTAACAAGACTAACTTCCCAAATCGTTAAGTCACTTCTACTCTGGAAGTGACATCAAGGCCTCCACCCATAAAGTAAATTGTCAACAATTGAGATTTCAGCCAATGACAATACTATATTGGGTACTTGACCTCAAAGCACAGCTTATTGCCCTTATCACAGCCATAAGGTCGAGATTATGAGAGACATACGATATCTACACTGTAATAATGACAAGAGAAGTGGCGGGGAATACTTATGAAACTTCGATACAGACAAACCTACGAAATAAAAGCTGATAAAAAGAGCAAGGTTATTTTGGCGTACAGTATGAATTTGGGATAATTCTATTTCATTACAAATTCTGCAATATAAATTCTCGCATGTTTCTGCTCTCACATTAAGTCTGTATGAGAGATTTCTCTGTGTGATGCTGCACCATTGCAGTTTTCAAGACTCAATGCTGTTAAATGTACTTGCATATGAAGAATACTGAACAACGTTTAAGACCTACAGTTGCCAGGATTTTCAACTGTTCACAGCATCCAGGAGTTTATTCATATTTCTGAGCTGACAGCAACTGACCCAGCAATCTCCAGACAGTGTTTTCTTCGGCAACTGTTCATGAGCTTCATAAATTGTATTAAAATTCCATTTGACTTGCCTAACAAAGTCACACACCTTCATTAAGCCCCATAACTTTGAGGACCATTACTTTAACCCTCTAGTGCCCAGCCCTATTTAAAATGGCACAAAAATTCTGAGCTCCAGTTTTCAGATCACTTTTGTGTCCACTTTGCTGAAACAAGCATCAGAATTATAATGCTTTTTCTATATCCCACATAATGTATCAGATCTGATACGCTGGGCATTAGAGAATTAACGAGAAAGAAAATAATACCAAATTTAACTATTTGAGCTCACAAGAATAAAGTCTAGGAAAGATCAGCTAAAGGTGCAGTCCCACCAAAATGGGCATAGCATTTTGACACCAAGTCAAAATTTCTCAACAAATTCTCTAAGGCTGTACTCCCAAAGACATTCAGAATATAACAGATAATAACAGGCTGAATGCAAGAGATGTGCATGCATTTTCAAATTATCTAGAAAGGGGTTACAAAATACTCTTCTTTTGTAGTAACAGAGTATGAAACTATGCACCAGTACTGTAATTCTTAAATGCCTATGAATTGAATGTTGAGTTTGCTGAGCCCAAGGTTCCAAAGAAATATGGGAGCAACTCACTTTAGATTTCTTGCATAATCCATCTCCACCGATGTCCTCTCCTTCAGGAAATGGATATAGCGCTCGCAGAAGTCGATTCCCTTCTGAGTGTGGGCACCCACATTGTCCCACTGGTCCTGTTAAAAAAAAAACAACATCAAAATATTTAAATTATTAAAATCTAGCACATTACGATAAATAAATAAATAAATAAATAAATTGAAGGCATTATCTACAGCAGTTAACCCTGAAAAATGATTCATATTAGGCCTAAAGGTTATGAGGTAAGAAAGAAAGTAATTATGTATGAATAGATGGTTTAACATGGTAGTGGCAGTGTAGTGGCAGTGTCAAGCCTTTCAACATCAGGCTGACCCACCTCTGTGCTGTCTCTTTGACAGAATGATACTGGTATGCAGCGTGGTATAAATGTAGTAGGAAGCTCAACTGTCATCAAGTATTTCCCATATTTTCAAGCATACCTAACTGTACAAATGGTGCTTCAGACCTAACACAGCTACTCTATGAGTACACTGTAGATCTGGTCTATGCAAAGAGAAGAAGATTTTAGTTAGACTAGACTAGTTATTCAGTTCAGTCTCAAAAGTGATAATACATTGATAGTAGTTGTGAGTTGCAGAATTTGTTAGCAAGGATGAAACCAGGTCATCAAATAAAAATGTAGAATAGGAGACAGCGCCATGAAAAAAAAACTATCAAAATGGTCACACTAAAAAATGTCAGAGTTCCAACGATGTCAGATTACTGATTAGGTCCCATCACTGCGTCAGTCTTGATGGTACCCTTGTTGATGTTTATTATCATATATATTCAAATACTAGTGTTGCATTGATTCTACATTCAATCAAGAGACACACATTAAACTAAATCTGATATTAGTTCATAACAATTTAAACATCAAATCAAGTGTATTTGGCATTCATTATTAATAGACTAGACTTGATTCTACACTGTAGGCTAAATTGTAAATTTAAGTGTTGATTAATTAGATTGGAAGTAGACTAGTAGACTAGCCTAGATTTTGAATTTTATGGGTTACAGGATGACGATGTCAAGTAATCTTATCTAGTCTATGATCTACTTTTCACTAGATCTGAAGTTAGTCTACTGGTTCTAGTCTAGGTCTAGACTCTAGACTAGCCTAGATTTTGAATTAAATATGGGTTACAGAATGACGATGTCAAGTAATCTTATCTAGTCTAGTAGGCTAGTCTAAGATCTAGTCTATAGGCTAAAAAACAACACTACTGTCTACACGTCACTAGACCAGGTCTAGAGACTAACAACAGTTTTATCAGTTACAAATTACAAACAAGACTAATGTCTAATTCATGTAGACTAGACTACAGTAGTAAGTGTTCCGCCTGCCTTCTTCTTCAAAACTTGCATTACAGACCACAAACTTACTTCATCTGAAAAATTATCTTAAATTTAATTTAGTCTACTGGATCCTTCAAGTAGCTTATCGCTCCTTACATGCACCTTCTCTCTATCCTAAATTGAACCCATCCTTCTTCCACTTCTTGGCTGACCAGACTAGGCCTAGTCTATAGTATAATCATCGGTTTCGATTCGATTTGCGACCAGCTAATCTGCACCGAAAAGACCATGCAAACCATTATTTAGACACTAATAATGCACACATAATCACATGACAGCTCACCCATAATTCCGTTCCCCAGCTCATGGCTAGATCTGAATTGTGGCGATTGACGATCACTTTCTTTCGACCATACACAAAGTCTTCCTTCCGATCACCTTCTTCCACTTCCCGATGATCAATCTAACATGGCGGATGTGATGAGTCACGTTTGGTCTCGCGAGAAAGCGCGACAAAGCGGCTGCACCTCTTGCAGAAGATGAACAGCCTATCGAACAGGCGAAGGGAAGATAAAAAGTGCTGAAACTAANGGGGGGGCTGGGGAGGGCCCCAGGGGTAGAGGAAGTTTAAAAGACTGTCCAGATAGCCTAGATGACCTACCTCGACCACCATGATGTAAGATTTGAGTGGCGATTCTTTCTCTTGGTTCATTCTCTTTTCTGGTCTTTGACACCTATTGTTATTGTTTTTTCTTCTTTTGGCCCTATTAACATTTTGCGTTATTCCAAATATACCACTCTGATTTGGAGAAATTTCTTCCATGGAGGTTAAAGTACTTCTTTTGCCCGATCTTTTAACGGGAAGAAAAAGGGGGGTCAACGCCCAACATTTTTCACAAATGTCTTTTGAAAAAGATCACCTCAAATTCTGATTTGGTCCTCAAATTTTCATTTGGCTGGTTTTTGACCGCGTGCGAATACATAGGTCTACCATGGAGCTATAAAAGGTCTACACATTTTATTTTTTTATCTAGAAGGCTCAAATTGTACCTGAAACTTTAAAATTGGATGCTTTATTTAGATCACAGGTCATTTTACACAATCTACACCCTAACACTGGCTGGCAGGGCCCCAAAAAAGGGGGATTTTATAGATTAGAGGATTAATTGGTTGTACACTATGAGTGATTTGCCCTTCTAAGCTTAATAGGTGTCACAAAGGTCTTTTGCACCTAATGTTTTTTTCTTCTTTTGGCCCTATTAACATTTTGTGCTATCTACGTATACCACTGTGATTTCGGGAAATTTCTTTCATGGAAGTTAAAGTACTTCTTTTGCCCGATCTTGTAACGGGAAGAAGAATGGAGGTCAACGCCCATTTTTTTTGTTCACAAATGCCTTTCGGAAAAGGTCACCTCGAATTCTGATTTGGTCCCAATTTTTCATTTGGCTGGTTTTGACTGCGTGCGAATACATAGGCCTACATACTTTTTTGTTATTTATCTAGAAGGCTCAAATTGTACCTGAAACTTTAAAATTGGATGCTTTATTTATATCACAGGTCATTTTATATACATATATTTCTACACCCTGACACTGGCTGGCAGAGCCCCCAAAAAGGAGGATTTTATAGATTAGCGGATTAAAGTGATTTGCCCTTCTAAAAGGTGTCAAAACCCTTAACTCGAAACTAAAATTTCCTCGAATTTCGCGACATTAGCTTGACTTGCTAAGTTGCCTCCCGTGGCAGAAAGTTCCGCTCAAAGTTGTTATCTCTCTCTCTCTCTCACTCTCTCTCTCTCTCTCTCTCTCTCTCTCTCTCTCTCTGTCTCTCTCTCTCCCCCTCTCTGTCTTTCTCAAAGGGTTTAACCTATTGGGTGAATGGACTGTCCAAGATCTATGTAGCATAAGGGCTTGGCCTTTCTTGAATACCTCCGATTTATCTCGATCAATCATCGCCAAATTTTGCGTAGCCTCCTTTTTCACTTTCAAACAACGTTTTGACAAAATAGAGTTCGATTTTTTATGTTTTTTAAGATTCCTCCGTTATCTTAGATTATTTTATATTTAAGAAGAAAAAAAAAAACTGGGCCGAAACGAAATGGTGAACATTAGCCAGTCCACGACACCAGGAACTGTAACGGGCTGACATGGAGATTTGTATTTTATATGCTTGTTTTGGATAAACGCTGCGCATAATTTTTTTTAAAACAAGGGTTATACTGTGTACCGTGTACCTCTTGATAAATTAATTGCTTCTTTCGGCAAAGAAGTAAGACTATATCAATCGTACCAAATTCTAACAGATTCTAAACTTGAAAAGTGACATCGTGACCAAGAAGTAAGTTTATTGGAGATCAAGAACGCCATACTTTTGCGACGTCACGGCATGAAAATGTGTGGTATCGGATGGAATCTATTATCCATAACTTAGGATCACGATGAGTTTCAGGAATGTACTGAAAGTGCAATTAAATATCCCTTCTGTAGCCTGCCATCTGACGCTCAGAATTGCTCTCAAAGCCTACAGGAGCTTATAGGTATGAAGATAACACCTGGCATAAACAGTCCCTATAAAATCAAACTAAATTGACGATGAGGAGGGACAAGGGGTTTGGATTTGAATTTCAAAGGCTTAGATAGGTGCAAATACATGTGTTGATCAGAATAGGCGAGGTTTAACCACACTCGAGTATAAACTTTGTGGTTGTTGCTAGGTGGGTAAGGTTACCCTGTGTACTGAGTGAAATAAATGGCCTAAAATATTAGGTAGCCTGATTCACTAAGTTTTCAAAATCTATTTAGTTTAGGGGCATTTTTCTTTGTGTCAAATTTGGAAGAGGAGCTAAACAATATGTGTGGAAAGTATTTTGGCATGGGACGTCTGGATAAATTAATGAGTTAACCTTATATAGCCAAGCGTGAAACAAAAAAAAAACAAAACATTGGTATCTTCATACCTATGACTACTATGAGCAAATCGTTTCCGTCAAGATTACATGGATGTCTTAGGGTGCTTTTTTTTTTTTCTTTGGCTGCAGCACTTTAGCCGTGGTGGGAAAGTGCGGGCACCTGCTAAACTTACTTAGAAATTCGGATTTATTTTGCGTATACAGGATGTGGCTCGTCAGTATGGCTGACACCATTTACGATATTATAAAAGTAGAACTTTTTATTACCGAATTTGTGTCGGAGGAGGTTGTGGCAAGAAACAACGCTGGTTGATACAAGAGGCAAATATATAAATATAACAAATACTACTCACAAGTCAGTGCGTCCGTTTCTAACTCTTCCGCATCAGTGGCAGCCATCTTGGCTTACTTAGAGACTGATACTTCCTTTACTCAGAATCTCCAAGGGACCGTCCACAGCGTAAAAGGACCACCCCTTCAGTGCAACACGGAGACCAAACGCAGCCTTGTACTTGTACTGCAACCACAAAGTCATGCCTAATCATTCTTAGAACTTTGCCACGTCAAGACCAAAACCAATTGTTTTTGGTAATCTTCCTTTCAGTATAATATTGATGATTTCATTTGTCGATCGATCTTTCAAAATTGTGCATGGACCAGTTTGTCAGCACAGAAAATATCTTTTTCCTCTTTCTTCTGTGTTCATGATAAAAGTTTTCTTAATAAACGTTAGTTAAAAAGCGCAGTTCCCGCTTGCGTAAACATTTTGTATTTTTACAGCAAGATGACATCAAAGGAAAACACCAAAAAGATGCTTTGTTGCACATTGGTTATTTGCATTGTCACTCCGGTAATAATAAATACAGATTCACAGTAGCAAATCAAAACTGAAATCTAGACTAACTTTCCATTCTCCTAATGGGATCAACATGACATAATGACGATCTTTTTACGGCATAAACAGTTGACGATAGTCTACTAGTCCCATTAATAAAGCGACAGAGACAGAGCTTGAGGATGCAGGAGAGGTCCCAATAATAAAATGATGTTGACTTCCTGATTATCGTGGGATAATCACTTTCTACACCATTATCGTCCTTGCAATTTCGTTGCGTGGCTGTGTTATTTGCAAGTAATTGCCCCTAAAGCGGTACATGAATACTCCTTTTGTGTTAGCTGCCTTTAAGCAGTTTCTCTCAATGTGTTTTCATTAATGTTACATTTTCAAATTTCATACTGTCGTATAACAGTAGATGTTTTGGTAGAATATGTATGTGTACAACAAACGCGTTTGATAAACTTCCCCATTTCCGTTTACTTTATACCTTTTACGAAGAAACCGTTTACTGTAGATACAAGGACGATATGAATATAACATTTTCCGTCAAGACGTAATGGTTTAGAATCCTGTGTTTATTTCGAAAACAACCCGTTCAATACGAAAAAAAAAGGGTATTATTTTGTTAAAAATCTTGCTTATTTATTTGTGAATGCATTCTTATTCAAGAACACAGCGTTTCCACTCAACTAATGTTAAAACAAGGGAAAAAATGCCCTCTGTGCACGTTTGGAGCAACCTTTTTTGGTGTTGATATGGAAGATTGCACGCCAAAATGGTGCATTTAGATATGATGCCATACCTTTTCTATCAAAATGGCATACATCCGGAAGCGCTGCACAGTTTCACTGCGCACTTGGTGTGCAGACATTGACAACTCGTTCTTTGGGATGCGCGGACGCGCTTTCTGTCTGCTACGTCACGAATTTAAGCGTAGGCAAAAATGGCGAGTGGCATTGCTCTTCCGTATGCAACATCTTTTCCAAACTGCACAATAATGCTTTCCACGCAGTTAGGTTTTAGTAAGTACAAGATTATGACAGCAAAACGAGGTAATGCCTATATGAAGTGCTGATATATCTCCAAAACATTCAAGACACATACCCATCAGATCAGTTTTTTTTGTTTGTTTGTTTGTTTCAACAGTCCTTGCGAACATGCCGGACTTATCAACAGAACAACTTTTATGCTGGTGCAAGCCAAAAATTGTAGTCGGCTTGTATTCGTGATGTGAAAAACTGTCAAACAGCCATCTTGCAATGCCACTGTTTATTATGTTGTGGAGGCCTGAAGTAGAACATCAAAGCTACACAAGTACTTCAGATAGGCTGTAAACGGAAAACTCAAGACACCACTGCATTGCCATTGTTCCTCGATCTAGCAGAAGCTAAGACAATGAGATTTGAGAGAGGCGAACCATCCCTCCGTACGTGGAATGAGAGTATTTCTAAAACGTCTCCCAAAAGATCGGATTATATTACTTATAAGGTACAGAAGACCAGCCCTGGTAAGACAACGGCCCTGGGTGACCGGTCAGTAAGTTCGGGAGATGGAGGGGAATACACCAATCCTTTCCCATATCGGTCAAAGAGGTCAAAATCAGCGGGTCATGCTTGGGTATCGGAGCAGCCACCAGAGGGAAGCAGTAAATGCGCATTCATAACACCTCCAATCGCTTTTGTTGTGAGAGACAAAGGCCCGGAGCCTGAGTTCTTCGTTAAGAATAAAGATCGAATTTTCTACGGTGTCGCGCAAGCAATAAAATCTGCCGACAGAAACTTCATCAACGATTCGAAGTCATCAGAGCAGCGCACGCGCAATCCTTTTGAAAGAGAGTCACTGACGTCCCCAGAGCTACTGAGTGATGGCAGTAAATGTTATGCAGACCGTATATGCTGGGGACCACTGCCAATGAGCTTAGAGGGCAGTGTAAGAAATAGAAGGTATAGAAACACTGTACACTTACAAAATGTATCTAATGAAGCAAAATACCGGAGTGAATCTTCCGAGGTGGAGAGGCGAATGCTACCCAAGAATATGCCGGTATTGGAGGGTCATCAGCAAAACCTTTACAAATATGGCGATGATGTTTACAGAGGTCGAGGTGAAAGGTGTGACCTACTCGCATTTGAAGAGGATGATAAGAGGGAAGTAAACGGCAGCTCCACTTCTGATGCCCTGAAAATTGGCAGGGAGAAGACCGGGAAAACTTATGGTGATGTATTCGATACACGCAATCACTGGTCGGATATCTCTATGGCAACCAACGATTCCGTACCAACGAGAGTTGAACATCATACAGGCGAGGTATATAAAAATGACTCTTATGGTAGGAGTCCCTATAACAGAAACACCACTGCATTGCAAGATGTGAGGATGTCACACCCTGATGAATTATGCACTGGGTTAAACCAACCGTCTCCTAACTTCCAAACCTACTCACCATATGGAGAGCTACAATTAACAAGGGAGAACATACTTGATAATGTAAAACAAATACTCGCCAAGCAAAATTCTTTTCGCCTAAGATCCGCCAACGGGTCTGATGAACACTGGCTTCGAAACAAAAATTTTTCGTATTCACCAACCTCAAATGATGGTTCAAAATCTGATAGATATGTCACGAGTATTCAGACAATGGCAGGGAAATCTCCATACCATGAAACTATACCCAAGAGGAGGAGAGAAGAGAGCAGGCGTCAAGAAAGGAAACATTCTAGCAGCCGTGCAAACCGTCCGGAATGCGAAAGTGCGTCAGGTCCAGGATTTGAGATAATCATTCGACAAAAGTCAGGGGAAAGGAAATCTTTGAAAAGAGCAACAACGAATCGTGCGCCCAGTCCTGAACAGAGCCCAGCCTCTGACGTCCCGGCACAAACGTCGAGATGGGGATACGAAACCTATTCCAAACCTACCACCCACACCAGAGTCTATGGTTACCCCAATACGGTTTCGGAGACAATAGGAACCTCGCGAACAAGTAAGAACAGAACACATGAGAGAAGCGTGACTTCAGAGCCGGATGATATCTCAAGACCTGCATGGACTTGCACGAAGTGGAGCGATGAACCACAGAGGGAACCTCAGGCAGTTTCCAGTCATCACAGATGGGCATATGAAACTTACTCTGATACCCATCTGGAAACGCCCGACGTTGGAATGGGCCTCATTGATGGTTATAGATCTTACGTGACGCGATCGAAACACAACATGGAACATAGCAGCGGCGATGTAAGTCGAAGGGAATGTGTCTCTGACCGAACTCGGCTGGTCTGTTTCGAGGGGAATGTGAGGGAGCAGAATGAGACGCCATCAGTACCGACTCCAGGTCGACAGAATGACTGTGTCCGTAGCCAGTGGGAAAGTGAACGATTGTTCCAGTCCGTACCTTTAGAGAAAGAATTTAGTCGGCCAGATTACCATACAAAGACTATAAGATCCGTTTACCCAGTAAGCATAGAGTCAGGACCGAGAAGCAAGCATCGAAGCAATACAAGTAAAAGCCGGAAATCAAATCTTACGCATCAAGATACAAAAGTATTCAAATATTGGATCCCGGGGCCACCATTTGCAGGGAATATGGAGACTATGACTAACTACATGTCTTCGCAGAATAAAACACAGAACAGATTTACAGAAAGGCACCAAATGAACGAGAATGCCCCTATTAACAAACCTAGCCGGCCTGATAGCAAGTCCAGTGGACAGTCAGATAGAAACATCGAGGAAACTTTGGTCAAGACAGCAAAGTCCGTTAAAGGGAATGTACAGAGCATTTTCGAAAAACTTAACTCGCTCGATTTGCCGGAAGACAGCAGCCTCCTGAGAGTTGCTGCTACGATGAAAGAAAGCGTGCAGAATGCCCTTGGAAAAGCCGTCGGAGTGGGTCTTTGTGAAAGTAACATAAAGAGTAACACCCCAACAGAGAATGCCAGAGATGTAGGCAAACATATCTATGAAAAACTAATGTCATACAGGAGACTTAGCCAGACAGAGGAATCTGAGGACGATGATATCAAAGGGCGAACCTATCAAGACTATAAACATGGGCGAAAAGCCTATTATGATAGTGCTGATACCGATGATTTTGAAATCGAAATCTCCGAGGCTTCTTATAGGCGTCAGTCCGAGCATACAGCAAATCCAACAGACAAGAAGTTTTACAATCAGAAGCATCCTTTAGGCAGTCGTGGCAACTTCCATGAAATGATGCCATCAACAGAAACTACATCACAAAGAAATAACTTTTCCGAGCGCAACCAGAAGGAAATCCGCGCTATCGGACAAGATCACAAAATTGTCCATAAAAGTAAAAGGCGTAGGAAACACGATTCGACATATGAGCAGGTCAGTTTGCACAGCAAGAGAGACACCTCGTTTAAACACGAAAAGAACAGAGCCCCTCACAAAGCCGAAAGCCGGACTTCGCGCCATCACACGATTGGTAAGGCGAAGGACAGCTTCCATCGCATGAAAACACCAAAATCTAAATGGCGGAAAAGAAGAACATCCGGCTCCAGAACTGGGCTGCGTAAATATGATGTCATCATTGGCGGCCACAAAAAAGCTACACCTCAGACATCTTCGCTAACAACAACAGTCGATCCAAACAACAGTGAAGCTTCACCGCACTCACCAGAGGTGGACGAATCTTTTATTTCAATGTGTCCACATGAACATACCGTTCTCCTGATTCCGAAGCCTCCAAACTTCAGGGATAAAGATATAGCCAAAGCCAAACCAAAAAAACGTCAAAATCTATTAACACCAACGTTCTTACCCACGAGGCTGGACCCTCCTACTCCTCCAGCAGAGCCGGAAGAGCCCGGAAGGCCTCCCACACCCAGCAAGAAAGGTATGTTTGCAACCAAAATTACCTCCAAAGATTCCAGCATAGCGGCTTACGAGCTGCCACCTCCTATTGAGAGGAAACCTATGTACTCGGTCAAGGTTATATCTAGGGAAATTGAAGAAAAGCCACAAATCGCTGTCGATACAGAAAAGAGTAGAACTGAGGAGGGCAGTCATAATGTTGACTCAGAACTGAACACAGGGAAAACAGGTATGTTTTGTGCCAAGGCTGGGTTCAAGAAAACAGGTCATAAAGAGAAACCATCGTCAGATAACATCAAGAAACATAAACATACCGATACACTGGAAAGAACTGGTGAAACAGGACAGTCGCACTCCCTAATAAACAAAGGCAGAAACATGGACATAGACAAACAAATATCTTACGACATCAATGAAATCCAAAAGCCACGATCTCCCAAAAGCAAAAAGGGTATGTCTAAAGACAAAAGTACATCACGTCAGGGTGACGGGCTTGTAAAACCCCGGTCTCCAAAGAACAAAGATATGTTTACAGATAAAAATATCTCTCGAGAAATCGATAGACCTGTGAAACCGAGGTCTCCAAGAAACATCGATATATTTACCGATAACAATATTCCGCGAGAAATTGAAGGATCCGCAAAACAGCGATCGCCAAAACGCAAAAAAGATATCTTCGCCGAGAAAAGTATCCCCCACGAAACCAGCGAAACTATGTCTCATCGGTCGTCAAAGTGCACGGACAAGTTTACTGATGACAGTTTTTCTCATGAATTCAATGAAATCATAAACCGGCGATCGCCAAAAAGCAAGAAAAATTTCACGGAAGGAGTGTTATATTATGGTAATAGTGAAAACATGGAACGGCGTTCTCCAAAAGTGAGGAAGGATGGACATGGAGATAAAAGCAATTTCAAGAGAACCGATGATGACGCACAAGAGCAGCCTACGGAAGTCAGCGAAAACGAGAGCGTATCTCAAGAAGAGGATCAGATGGAAGAGTCTCAACATGTATTAGAAAGAAAACCTATGTTTACCGCTAAAGTGGTATCTGAGGCAGTTGAAGAGTACATACCCCCATCCGTCAAAGCCAAGATAGACATGCAAGCTACAGTTGATACCATACGTCACCGCAGACGACAAGTTAGTCCGACAACTGCAGACAGAGAGAAGGTAGGTCACCACGCTGACGACACTCTGGAAAAGCCTGCGCCGTTAAAATATGAATCTGCAAACAAAGATGAGATAATGATTATAAAGGCATCAACCGCTGAGAGAAGAAAGACCGTGTCTGAGAGTGAACCCTGCACGTATGAGAACAAGATCAGGCAAAAACTGAAGACTGCTAGTGAAGCAATACCGAAGATTACAAATTACAGTAGCTGTGACACAGCTGAGTGTGAAAAAGTTAGACGGTATAATGAAATGCGGCCTATCGCTAGTCATTTGGAGCCAAGTTTTGTTGGATCTGATTCACATGAACATTACCAGATCTTTCAACCAAGCACTGAACAAAATCCAAAACCGCACCGGAAACGAAGTAGAAGCACCAACATCAAAAGAATGCCAAGTTTTTCTACTGAAGACTCTCAGGAAAACCTGTACGATACAATGGTGCCAACTTACATCGGTGTCAATAATGCTGGAAGCGAAAATGAATCACTTTCCATTACGCCGGGATCAGAGGCAACAGATCCAAGCAAGGGCAGCAACTATAATGAGGACACGTTTAGAAACCGACCCAAAATCGGCCCTGGACCTCTTGCAGTAGGAGCATCAAAAGAGTCAAAGAAGGTGAGAAAAGTTGGCAGTTCGAAAACGAAGTCAACGACTCATCCCCATCGGAGCGGCAGCAGTGGGGATACCAGCGTCAGTGGAATCCCCATCTATGGTGTAAGCACTTTACAGTTGAACGTATCCATCTTGAAGCTGTACGAAGAGATAAACAAGCTGAGACTGCAGTTAGAAGCTTCCACTGATGATTCCACTTTTCTTCATATTTCACCACCTTGTTCAGAAGGACGTATAACCGTAGGAAATTCCACAACCGATAGCGATACATATTCTCCGCCGGGTGCAAAGTTTCAAAAACTTCAAGAATCCACAACATCGGCCAGTTTTGGCTCAAAGCCAGACCAAGAGAGCAGTGCAAAAGATCTAGGACCAAGTCCTGAAGAAGGTAATACCGGATTGCAAGTATCTTTTTACACGATTGCAGACACAGATGCAAGCGAGAAACCAGGTTACGTTAAAGATATAAATGCAGGCAAGATGGCTGCTGAGAACCTTCATGCGACGAAGAACCCTTCTAAGAAAACAACTCCTGTCAATGAAATTGACTCTGCACCAACGAGGCTCACAGAGAACCAAATTCCCCCTCAGGAACAAACTGAAGTCATGGGTTTGGGTTCCAAGCCTGAGCCCAATAAAACCTATGGTGCTGGAAATTTTGCAAAGTATGAGTCGATATCTCTGGAGGAGTTTGCCCAGTGTTACTCAAAATGTACCGGAAGTGATTGTGGTCCGCACTCATCACCTGATATTTCTCAGAGACCGTCGTATTATGGAGCCTTGCCTGGTTGCTGGAGTCACATGGAGAATACCGATAATCCATCAAATAGACCGGAGTCCCCAGGGTCGGCGGTGTATTATTCAATTCACCATAGCTATTCATACAGAAATGACACGTCTGGACCTCATGCCACACCCAGCTGTTGCAAAGAACAAGTCGAATATGAAGAATTTTCATTGAACGCGCCCTGGTCTGAGCTTACAGAACCGGCATCGTATTATTCGAATGCCCAGCTCAGCTTCAGTGGCCATAGCCAGTCGTCTGTAACTTCGGAGAAGGCTTCTTACTTCACAACAGAAATGCCTAAAAGAAATCACCAGGATCAGCACTCTGACAATGAGGAATCTGCCGCAACGCCATTATATTTTGCACAATTTCCAACCAAATCTGATTTCACAGGCCAGATCGTAAGTTCAGGGTCTGAGGAAAGCACACGATACTATGAGAAACCCATACCTGACTGGGCCTCTGACACTGAGCCACCAATCACTGAAAACAGAAAGGACAATGAGGATGAAGATTATTGGCCCAACGACGATCTCTACGTCACTGCCTCCGCGGAAGTCCAGCATGAACAACTGGACCACAAGGCACAAAGAGTAACATCAGCTATCCATGAGCAGATTTTATCTGAAGTTGATCTCATATTCACAAGTGCTCATTCGCGAGATCTTCATACCGAGTCGGAGCAAGGCACTGATGAGATTCTGGCACCGCAAGTGAAACCTCTTTCCATGGACGGCGACTCCTCGCAAGGTATATCCGAGCTGTGTAGTGGTCAAACCAAATCTCAGAAAGACAAACAAAATCAGGAAGAGCTGCATTCCCGTAATAACAATATGAAGTCTTCGGACTCTGACAATTGCGCAGAAATCAGTAAGTCTTGCGGGAATGATGAACGAGCAGAAAAAGGCTCCTCTAGAATGCTTTCTCTAAATACTAAACATGAGCAAAAGAAAAAGATCTCGCAAGCGCTGCATTTCCTTAACATCAAAATAATGCCTTCAGATCCCGATGTTTATTCTTACATTATGAGGAGTCCTTCAGAAGACCTACAAACGGAGCAAAATTTCTCTGAAATAGGTTCCATTGAAAATGGGTGTTACCAGAAGACAACCACCTTGGAGATTGTGCAGTGCCAAAACAACAATACTAAGCTTGCAGATCCGAACCTCGGTACTAACATAAACACTATTCTGTCAAAGGTCGCTGAGTCAGAAAATGTGTCAGATGGAATATGTTCCATTGAAGACAAATTTCACGAAGCGGGAGAGAGTTTTAATCTTGACGCTCTGAAGTCATGTAACAACAACATGACGCCCTCAGATCCAGACATCGCCACTGGTATTACCAACCTTTCCTCAAAGACTGCGGGAAAAGGCAGCCTATCACCTGGTCCTTGCTTGCCCGAGGCTGCCACTTTGGCATCGAAGCAGACCGTGGAAGGGCTGGGAATGTCACAGTCTAGTGATAACGTGAGGCTTTATGATCACTCGTTGCATCAAAACCACAATCATTCCCAGAATAGGGAGGATAGTGGTCTTGAGACAAGTGGTTCTCCGGAATCACACTCTTTTGAAGGCCAGCATGAGCCAGCACACAGTAAACTCCAAGACTGTGGCAGCCGCATACCGCCCGTGACAGGGGACATCACCAGGACCAAAGGCTCTCCATGGATCTCCACTTTGCCTTACAATCCCGCTTTCTTTCGCCCGCCTGAACCACTGAATCGGTACCAAGATCCTTCATCACCGACGAAGAAAGGCCGTTTGCTTGGTGTGGTACTTACGTCCAACGAATTTTTTCCTTCTAAGCTACTTGAAACAGGGCAGGTGAATCCAGAATCATGTGAATTCTCTGTAGGTCACGCGCCTAAACTGTTTGCCCGCGTCAAAGACTTGTTCTTTGGCTCGACAAGAGCGCAAGACGTGCCAAAGAATCCTGACAAGGAGCATGCTTGTCCTCCTAAACCGAGCCCACCGTCACCTGGGGCCACGAGTGAAAAGACTGAATTAGGAGAAACATCACGAGAGACGGTAAAGACCTCCAACAGCATGGAAGAGATGTGTGTTGGTGGATACATACCAGAAGGCAACAGGGTTAGGGAGGGCAAGTTTGAAACGATTATTGATTGTGTGAATGATCGCATTGGAAGGAATTATGCATCACAGCAGCAAAGGGCATTTGGTCCACTCCCTCCTTCTCTGTGCTCCAAAGACAATTTTATTCCTCCTTCTCGGTGCTCTAGAGATCCATTTCAGGATGTGGATGTGAAAAGCCCATGTTATGACGAAGAGCCTGTGCGACCTCATCAAGCTTACAGTTACAGGTGCAAAAATCAAAATCTAGTCATTAGATCGTATTTGGGGATTGAGAAATCTGCGTCGAACTCAGGCTACCTAGAGCCTGAAATGACATACCAAGATGCAGAAAGCGCCAGCAGAATCTTCCGACATTACACCGATGCTATTCATTCCAAGTCAAATCAATATACTATGCCACGTGACAGCGCTAAATCTGTGCTCGTTTCTCAGTCAGAACCCACAACAGAAAATAAAGAAAACAAGCCTGCCGCAAGCAAAGGCATAATGCACATGCCAGGCTTTAGGCAGGAAAGTACTGGACGATTTCACTTTGGCCAAAGGAAGAACAAAGTCGAAAACGAATTTTCCAGCCCCGCCACGTTTTCTCAGGAACATAATCATGAAGATGGAAACACAATAGGATTTCACGATGGTGCCTCGGGAACAAACTTTCAGAATCACGAAAATGATTCAGGCCGCAGTGATCTCTTTGCGAAGTTTGAGAGACTTATACAGCTGCACAGACCTTGCTACGTGGAGCACTGCGGCTTCAGGAATAAAAACCGAGTGGCGGCTGTTGGCAATTACGAGACCCACAGGAGCAAAGCGAGTAATGATGTCACTCTAACTCAGTATGGGCCCGATTGGCAACAGCATGGCAAGGTCGTAAAATGCGGAGCCAGAGCAGAGTTTCCGGATAAAAACACAAATGGTTTCGTATACGAGATGCTACAGGAAGACCACGAAGACGATGAAGACCTCCTTGAATCTAGCCGTACTAAAGATGTCATGGAAGACGAGCTTTTGTATTTAAGCTTAGATCTAAAAGATGGTGACTGTCAAGACAAATTGACAACAGAAGTGGTGGATTGGGAGAAACCAGATAGATGGGTTTACGAGGGTAATGCATCAGCAAACAAATGTCTGGAAGAATGGCAAGATGTGACATTGCAGCCAGGAAGTAACTGTAATGCTACCAGTACTACAGTAGAGAGCGGAGTAGATGTAGAAGGTGTTGTCGAAGAGGAAGAGGAAGAAGAAGAGGAAGATACGGAAGAAAACGAAGCTGATGATGAATGGGAGGAGGAGGGAGAAGAAGAGAGGGAGGAGGAGGAAGAAAATGCGGAAGTCGGACCTTTGGATGCTGATAATGGACACAGTGAATCATCCGAGGAGGAGGAAGAGAGAGACAACTGGTATAAACTGATGGATGACGAGGAGTCAGATAGTGATTGCCCCTATCATTCAATTGACCCAGGCAGAGTCAGCACAGGGTGGAGCGACAAGGAGAGCACCAACAATGGAAACGGAAAGGATGAGAGTGGAGATGAAGAGGAAGACTTTTGTGATTATGATTATGAAGAAGTAGGGGCAGCAGAAGAGGATGATGATGGCTGAGAACAACGTTACTAAGAACATAATTATTTGGGGTATCAGCAGACACAACTAGCATACATAACAGGCAAGCATCATTCTCTGTTAGATTTAGAGGCTGCTCCTTCTCAACATGCATTGTCACACCTTTTCCACTTCGTAAGAAACCCACCTTTCACTTCATAATAAGCCCATGTATTATGAATACATCTGGTCCATGATGAAACAGCGGACTACGTGTACCGAATCACTCGAGATGATTTTAATGGCTTTATTTTTTTTTCTTGTTAATGGTAATGACATTAAGCCAGAACGTAGAAGAAAAACTGCAGTGACAAAACACAGTTTTAACGTTTTACATGCAAGTTGGAAAGAATGGACGAGCCAACGGTTGTAAAAATCTAAAGCTGTTGCACATTTCGTCCCTGGTATGATATAGGGTCGCAATCGCAATCCGCATCCATGATATACCAGGGATGTTGCGTTCGTCTCAGGTGCAGACAGTGGGTTCGTCCTCTGTGACGGCACGGACGAGCGACTGTCTAGTGTCTGCACCCCAGGCGAGCATCACATCCATGGTATTAAAATTTAGGTGGAAAGCGCTCCTATCCCATATCAGCTACGATATATAGTTTATCGAACAATGCCGAAGAATATTACTTTATTAATAAAATAACTTAATACAAACTGTGCCATCTTATCTCTCTTTGCACCATAATTTAAGTTGCCACTAAACAGAAGAATACAATACGTTTCACCATTCTCTGCATAAAATGTCTCTTGGCTTGTGATATTTCTGTTTCTTTAAGATCCTTTCTTCATTTCTCGTCATGTATTTTCCTGTCCATTTTACCAATCTGTTAGTTTTTCATCTGTTTTTGCTTTTATCATTTCATAGTATCAGTTTTCTTTGCGCTGCTGCTGCTGCTGCTGCTACTGTTGTTGCTGTTGTTGTTTGTGTTGTTGTTATTGTTGTTGTTTTATTGTAGTTGTCGTTGTTGTTGTTGTTGTGTCGTTGTGATTGTTGCTTTTGTCGTTGTTTTCTTTTATTATTGTTGTTGTTGTTGTTGTTGTTGTTGTTGTTGTTGTTGTTGTTGTTGTTGTTGTTGTTGTTGTTGTTGGCAATTACACATTATATCTATTTGTATTGGTGCTTAAAATCTTATCCAAGTTTCTTTGTATAATTTGAAGTTGTTGGACTTTGAATGTGTAACATTGGTCTTTTGTTTCCTTGAAGAGACTGTGTGGTAAAGGTTGTGCTCCCACTTCATCCTTTCCGCGTTGTCTGCGGACTGGAAGATGACCAGGCACTCTGTAGGTTACGTAATTTCAGAATGCTACTTAGAAGCTCTGATGCCTTCCAAGTATGAACTGATCCAGTAGAATCTGGGTCAAGGGGTTCTATTGAACCTTGTAGAATTTAGGCAGCAATGTTAAAGCAAAATTGAGTTGGATATCTGGAGTTCTTCAGACTCAAATCTTTGCCATTTTAAGTTCAGTAGCAACAGAGGCAATTATTGCTCCATTAATTGAGTTTATCAAAACAAAAATTTAAAAAAATATATATTTTAAAAGTTCAAAGCAAAGTTACCAGTAATGTGAAAACCTCCGGTTCAAATATGAACAGCATTTCTTTATCTTGTTGGCTTTCGATTTTTCAATCAGGCTGGTCGATCGATTGAAGTGCGATCTTGAAGGAGCACTGTGTTGCATGTCAGATAAACTCAGGTCAATATCATACTGAATAATACTGTTTTATTGAATCTAAAGGTTTCAAGGCCTAGTTTAGATATTTTTATGAACTTGGTATCCTGGCATGCAAAAATATGGCGTGTATTATATTGATATAGGTACAGTAGGCTGGGTATGGTAATTTTCTTATTCATTTGCAAAGGCAGATGTAAGTGGAAAACCGCTCCAATGGGTTACAGACTTCTAATTGGATAAAAATAGGGTTTGATCATATGCCTTAGCAAGACAGTAAAAAAGATTATGGAGAATTAGCCCTAGATTTGTGTGTTCTATTCTCTCCTGATTTTATAAACTAAACCTGTTGTTTGGATCATTTGCTTCGGTGTCGATGTGGCCTTCTGTGCGGAGCACTTGTCATTAAGGAAACTAGTTAGCTTGTTTACGCCTTTCGATGTATCCGTTTGTAGATCGAAAACGAAATGAAAGACCTATATTTCAAACGTCATTTCTTAATAAGTTCATTGAATTCTGCAAACAATTACAGAAGACTTAAAATTGTGGAATTTCTTGAAAGTAACAATAGCGCCAACAGTTTATTGGCTCAAAGAGGGAAATCGGATTAGGCTTTTGATATAATCAAGGGTAGGGCCAGTGACGTCAGTGTTATGAATTATGTGCTGTAAACTACGTTTATGTAGAAGTGGGTGTATCAAGACAGAACTGTCTCAGGCACCTACTATATCAAGTGTATAAAAGTAAAAGTAAATTGCTATAATTAATCTCAATAACCCCTTCGTTACGTATGACGTACCGGTCGTCCTAATCCTTTAATCCAAACAGTGCTTGGACGTAGATGTCTGTACCGGAAGTAGCATTCAAGTGTCATGGTCGACGTATCCCTATAAAGGTGCCAATAGCACCTTGCAGTTAAAAATATGCTTTTAAATAGTCCCTATTAAATCAGAAAACTGGCCATGGGGATTTTTTTTTGTTGGGGGGGGGGGGGGGGGGGNAGGGGGGGTTGGATTTGAATTCCAAAGGCTTAGATAGGTGCAAATGCATTTGTAGACTCAGAATAGGTGAGGTTTAGCCACTCAAGTATTAACTTTGTGGTTGTTGCTAGATGGGTAAGGTTACCCTGTGTACTTAGTGAAAAGGCCTAAAATACTAGCTAGCCTGCTTTACTGCCTAAGTTCTCAAAATCTAATCGGTTTAGGGGCATTTTTCTTTGTGTTAAAATTTAGAGGAAAAACTAAACAATATGTTTGGAAAGTATTTTGGCTTGAGATCCCTGGATAAATAAATGAGAGGTGTAAAACCTTATATAGCCAACAGTGAAAAAAAAACCATTGGCGTCTTCATACCTGTATCCAGTGTAATGAACTAGTCCTTCTACCGGGGCGCAATATAGCCGTAATCATTCTAAACCGCCATAGGACCTTGACTCAAACACACCTATATAAAGGTAATGGGTTCTTGATAAGTTGGTGACATCAGCACTTAAAAAACAAGAGTTAGCGAGGGGTATAAACATTTCTAGTCATGCTTGTCCACACTGCTACTTCTTATATGACCTGCTTGCTTTTGTTGTCATCACTACTCTCATGCTTTACCGTTCACTCTTTTACTCTATATCTGTGCCAAGCGTCAACTTTGCATTGGCTTTCAAATCATCTTCTTCATGGAAAAAGAAAACGTTACGCGGATGAGGCAGTTCTGCCGTTACAGTCAGATTTTTGATCCTCCACTCCCGTTATGTAGAAATTATCTATAAGATGCTAACCCAAAATTTGTATCAACGATTCCGAGAGAACCACGCAACGCAGTTTTCACCTACCTTTACATAAAACTATGTAGATAGTCACTTTAATATCAGTCTTAGTTATTTTCAACGATGTATTTTTGAAAACCAAATTTCATTAGTGCGTTCGTACACAATCCTTTCCAGTTTTACACATATCAGCATTTTCTGTATATTTTTTTTTAAGGTTCAACGAAACAAACCACGCACCGTGTCATCTAAGATTGCTACGTTTAATCTCCATGACTGCGATGAAATCAGAGCAACCACTGAACTTTTCTTTGACTCCTTACATTTTTTATGTTTGTTATGGATAGTACTGTGGCAAGAAGGCAATAAAAACATTCATCGGACTGAGCACACAGCCAACCGGTTTAGTTAATCGTACAATTTTGTGCGAGGGAGCGACTTGTTTTACAATACAAGAGAAGAGGGGAAAATGGGGACTGGGATGTTACAGATGGATTTCCGTATATAACTGCGCCGTTATCTAGTGGGTTCCAATGTATTTCTACAACCCTGACAAAAATATTTTGCACCCATGCTTGGTCCATACTAGCCGCATTTTCTAGGCTTTTGTAAAAGCACGAACTGTTTTTATGGTGTGTTTTCAAACCAGATTTGGCTGAGATATATTTTTAGATGTGAGGACACTGTTCTACAGGCCACTGAAGGCATAGATAAGCGGCGCCTCGGCGGGTAGATAGGTCTGTTGTAGCAATCGCGGTCTGGTGAACTAGAATAATATTATGGTGCACAGACAATCTTATAGTGGTTGGTAGCCGTGAAAATGGCACTTTCTGTTTGAACGAGATCTGGCTTCCTATTGAAGCGTTAAGAATAGACAGCCTTGTGATACATGTATACACAGCACTGTTTTCGGTATCTTTCCTACGGTAGCGAGTCCGTTCAAAGTATTTTCAGATGTAGTTTGATCAGGTTGGCTGTGCTAAGACTTATCGTCGGCAAAGAATGTTTTGCATAATACATGTATGTGTAATTCTGTGGCTGTGGATATACATGTATTCCAACATAACTTTTGTGGCGTTAGCTCAGAAAGCTTTCAGAGGATTGTCATCTAAGGAGACCTTTTCATGTATGTATATATGAGTCTACATAATGTTCGAATTGTATTGGATACCATATAAATTTATTTGGGTGTATTGATCTGAACATAAATTATGAAAAGATCATTTCCACATTGCAAGACTTTCAACCATTTTATATTTTTCAGGCCTTTCAATACAGTTCTTCAAGCTTTTTCAATCAGTTACATAGTTCTAGAGGCCCTTCAACTTTCAAACAGACATATTATTATAGTTCTCATGCAAGGTAATATATCGTGAAAAAGCAAGCCCTCACAGACGGGCTGTAGAAAACTGCCTGAACATAATAATATGACCTATGTGTATTCAGGCAAGGCTTCTTTTTCCCTTTCAGTTGATATGAAATGTCTATGGAACAGTTCTGAAGCCAGGGTCGTAATGACGGCCTTTACAGACACTACAGTCCTTGTAATGAAGGATACTTGGGAATTGGTGGTCTGTCTCTTATACACATCTNGGGGGGGAGGGAGAGAGAGAGAGAGAGAGAGAAAGAGAGAGAGACAGCAGCAGAGGGGTGGATTCCACGTTAGAATGAGCTAGCAAAGAAGATACTAGATGCATAGAAATATTAGAAAAGTCAGAGTCTAAATGGAATGTCTGACAATAATATTTTCATGGGGAGGGATGGGGCGCGTCAATGAATCAACGGCCCCTGATCGAACTAGACGTATTTTATGTGCATATTTTGATACGCATAGGAAGCAGTACAATTCAGTTATCAATGACTTGCGTGTTCTGGCAGTAACAGACTCGTCATACAATCACACTTTTATAAGAGTAAGACTGAATGCCGTTTATCTGCTCTCTCTCTTTCACTTTTCTATGTTTCCTTTTTTTGAGCTGGCTTTTCAAACCTCTAAGGGCCTGAAATAGATAAGGGTTGGTTACAGAAATCCGGTGTTGTGTCTAGTTACAGTGGCGTATTTTCAGGTTTGGCAGATTAGTATGTAAGAGGGCACCGTGTTTATTAAGGGCGGAGGGCACTTATTCAGTGAAACTAATTTACTGCAGTTGTCGAGAGCAGACTGTTGGGAAGGGAAGAGGTGGGGGAGGGTGAGACTTCTTTTGCGTGCCCAATCCTGCACCTCACCATTGTCAACGCCACTGCCTCGTTGCGAGGAGGAGGNGATTAGTATGTAAGAGGGCACCGTGTTTATTAAGGGCGGAGGGCACTTATTCAGTGAAACTAATTTACTGCAGTTGTCGAGAGCAGACTGTTGGGAAGGGAAGAGGTGGGGGAGGGTGAGACTTCTTTGGCGTGCCCAATCCTGCACCTCACCATTGTCAACGCCACTGCCTCGTTGCGAGGAGGAGGTCTAACACTTTTGAAAAGTCTTGCCGGTTGAAGTTTCGATCAAATATTGATGGCAGGCGTCTAGGGGAAGTGTTCGCTATTGTGGGACTTGAAACTCCAGTCTGGCCGACACAGCTCTTGCATGTAATGAGCAGCAAGGGTAATTTTTGTGTCTTTCAAAATCAATATTTTTTTTTTGTTTGTTCTATGTTGATGTCCACAGTCTTGAGCTAGCACACATGATGAGTAAATCTACATTGCTGCATGTTTTAGTGTTTCATGGGAGGCCGAGCTTTATCCGATCAAATACAGGTAGTGTCCTCGAAAGGATTCGCAGTTGTGTGTATGTGTTGTTGTTTTTGTTTTTTTTTTCAGAGGAAACTTTTGATATCAAGTATTAAATGGTCATTATACTCTTTTGTTTTGTTAAAGTAAATGATTGTCATGACATAACTCTTTCTAGAACATGCGTGTGGATTAAGCTTGACATGGTAGGATACCACTAAAAGTTTTTTTTTTTTAGTTCTTCTGTTTTCGATTTGGATTGGAAATCATTCTAATTTCTTTGGATGATATGGTATAGAGTATCTACTATACCGATCAGTGTCAGTTCATTTGGTTGTCAGGTAATTATCATCAGTGAGTCTTGCAGTCAGCCAATGGCTTGTTCTCCTTTTCTCTTACTTTCTTTCTTTCTCTCTCTCTTTCTCTTTTCTCTCTCTGTCTTTCTCTGTCTGTGTGTCTATCTGTGTGTCTGTGTATGTGTGTTTGTGTCTCTCTCTTTCTCTTTCTCTCACTCTTTCTCTCTCTCTCTCTCTCTCTCTCTCTCTCTCTCTCTCTCTCTCTCTCTCTCTTTATGTCTTGACGCGAAAGCTGTAATGCCATTTATTTAGCTGTCTGCCCTTACTTTCAAATATTTTTATAGCTTCGGAATGCCTTTAAAAGGTTTATTCCTTCCCTCTTCCTCCTTCCCACAATGTTTTAGTGTACATGCCCATTCATTCGTTCTGTCTTCCCACATCTCGCCAGTTTACACTTTGCATGTTATAATCTGTTCCTTGTAAACTCTTTTCCTCTTGCACTTAGTTTCTCTCACGTGTCTCCTTGGTCTATACTTATTTATCTCTGCATGCTGTAGAAATAAAATGTAACAAGAACGTCAATATTTTGTACAGTTTCTCTCCATAGATAGGCGTAGATCGTTTTCGCAGATCACGTCATAGTGAGACCAACTACTGATGGAGTGTTTATTATATATGTAACATTAACTTTGAAACCACACTGATCGAAGGTAAATAAAACATGAAATAGGAGAATGGGCACACCGTAAAAGCCGGGTTTTTTTTTTGTAGACTATATATCCCGTTACCCATGAAGTCCGTTAACAATTAAAAACAAGAGTGGGAAACGGAGATTGAAAATATTCCCGTTAGAGCCGAGTTTCCGTCACAGCAGTGGTTTTTATACGCAGGTTTCACTGTATTTTGTTCTTATTATCTTATATTTAATTCTCATAATCATTGTACCTTTGTTGATTACTAATATACAATAAAGCGCCATGTGCCATTTTTCCCCTTTGTGTTTCCCATTTATACTTCTCTGTTTATTTCGATATCACAAAGTCTAAACATATTTTATCTACCCTCGCTAGCTGTAAGTAACCAACGTTTATTGGTGGGTCGATAACACGAAGGTTGATATGAAGAGTGTTCGAGGCACTCAGGGTCAAAATGCGGCAAATCCTTGTAATGAAAGAAATATGAAGCGGCGTGCCCGAGTGGTTACGGTACTGAATCCAGGATCAAATGATTGTAGGTTCGAGCTCCTCCATGGTCATGATGCAGAGATACCTTGGGAAAGCATTTTACTCTGTTTACTCTGGAAAATAGGTACCTGGCTATAGGCAGAGAAAGAATGACATAATTACAACGTTAGTGTTTAGTTCCAGCAAAATGACATACGCTCCTCAGGAAGACTGAAGTCATTGAATGATCTGCCCTGACAGAGTGATAATGATGCTAGACCATGTGAGCAGGAAATTGCTTAGATAAGGGACATATGAGTCTCATTTTTAGTATGATTATTTTTGTTATAATAATAATAATTATTATTATTATTATCGTTGTTGTTATTATTATTACAGAATGTCTTGTACTTTTTTTTACCTGCTGATAAGACATGGAAGAGGTAAATTTCACATGGTCGCTATAGTCATCTACTGATCATAGATCTATAGCACTGACATACTATTAAAAAGGTTTATTATGGAGGTTGCAAGCGATCGTCTTAGGCGGGTAGTGCCAAACTATGGTTCAGTTATATAATGTTAGCGCTAAGCTTAGTGCCTCTGTCAACACCGCCCACAAATCCTTAGGATTTAGAATAGTTTCACTGTGCGATGAAAAATATCGACCGGTTCAAAACAGTGGGTTATTTAAATCAGGAAAGGGAGACACGCAATAAATTCATCAAGCATTCTTATAAAGTTCGTGACCTCTGTGGAGGTGGGGTGAGAGGGGAGGTGGAGAAGAAATTATGTGTGTAGGCATTGCAGAGTTATTCCCCTCTCCCATTTTAAGAAATGGCCTGCAGATTTTTTTTCTATAATGCTTTTAACTCCAGACTTCAAGTAAAAAAATATATAATGGAAAAATATAGTGCCTATATCTGGAGCAGCGGGGCAGTGACTGTGGCTGTGGCTATCTGACAATCTGAATATTATACTGTTAATCTGAGGTTTGTGGGTACGGCTTTCGAGTCGGGTGATTTACTTTGTTGCTCTGGATCTCCACTTCACTCAGATGTGAATGAGCAAGTGACGCTACAGTTTTCGGCGGAGGTTGAAGGCGCTGTAGTGCGGAGACTAGCAGTGACGTTGTTATATATTTCATTTGTTGTAATACTGTGTTATCATAGTATGTAGGTCTATAATGTTGTATATGTATGTGTATTATAAATGTGATTTATAAATTGCTTGCCATTATGAAATAGTTCCTCTACGGAGTAATTTTTTTTCTTAAAAAGTATTTAAGCCGTGCTTCCTGGCTCCATGGTACATCTACCGGTGAAAGCATTTGGTTATTGTTTTGTTTGAATTGTTTGTGTTTATTTTCTTCATGCTGAGATAGATGTGATTAACCTACTTTGTTTTTCATTCAGTTTGGTTGTTTTTGATGTCCCCTAGAACCCTTGCTCTGTTTGGAGACTTGTACTTTGACCTTTACCGTACAATTAGTCATAATATGTTGTAGACTCAAAGTTGAGGCTTTTGCTGCACAGCTGGCTCTTAACGAGACGTCACTTATTCGGCATGTCGCTTGTTAACCCTGAGAAATTTCCCAAGATCAAAGGGGAAGGCAAGTAATGCCTATTACAATTATGAAAATAAATACTATATTCGTACAATTCTACATTACAAACTTGATCGATACAGCCACTATACCGAGCATCATTTCATTTTTGCATTAGAGCTTAGACTGGACATTTTTATATACTTGTGCAAGATAAATTTATGATGATAATATAGATATAATTAAAATGATAAAGTTGGTGATGGAAGTTGAGATTCAATTTACTCTCTGTTGACCCAGACTTGAAAAAAATAAAAAGCCTCTCTTAAAACTGTCTTAAAAGCCCCTTCCCATTTTGTCACATCAGGTATTCAAACATTAGCGGACGAATGTCATATATACCTATACATCAACCGGGAAAGGTATAGAAGTACCTCTACCAACGTGATATGTCATAAAAATGACTGATAGTGAATGCCAGTTTATTCGAATATATGCCCTACCATTGCTATGTATGTCAATATGTACGTTAAATGTCAAGATAAGTTTGTTATGGCTGAATAATGAATGATCTTTTCAGGGCACTGAACACTATTCATGGAAGGAACGGTAAGCTAAATCAATTTATAATACCTCTTTAGTGAAATAAAACCACAACATGGCGAACACTAGTGTCCGGTATTTTTACTCTACGAAAACCCTAGTCTATAGTGGATATATCTCACTTCGACCCCCCGAAACTTTTCACACAAGAAAACATGGAAGGAAGAAAAAAAATCGATAACTGATCAATGATCAACCGCCGATAAATTTGCGAGTGTCAGTGTAATGTGGCAGCGGTGCTCGGGTAAGTTCAAACAAACTTAAGTATTTGTGCCTGGAGAGAGTCCACGAAAGGCCCCAACAATAGGGACAAAGTCAGGGGGAAATCAGCGTGTATTGACGGCGTCGGGGTACCTATAGCGCGTCCTGTCGCAGGATTTGGGATCGACAGGGCTTTCGTTGATTCACTTCTAGGCCTCGGACACATACAAACGCTCCCGCGGGTATAGTTTGAATGGGGGAATGAATGAATTTGTCTGGGATCCAATTTGACTCTTATATTACACCAGGAAGATATAGGCTTCATTTGGTGTAGGCTTAAATGACATTATAATGAAGGTCCGATACTGTCAGCGGAGTACCCTTTTCTGGTAACCCCCAGGAACTTTAGGTCATATGTAGAAGGACTTAAGGTTGACACATAAACTCTAGTGCTCTTCAAATCTAATTTGAAACCGGACATTAAATCTTACAGATCTGGGATCAACCGCCCCCAGTAACTAAGCCGTGCAACCGGGAACCGTTGGCAGAAAATGACACCTAAAAATCAGCGTTGCACAAGTTGGTAGAGAATATTAAAATCTCTTGCTGCAGCGCAACCAAAAATTGGAGATATCTGGAGGATAATGGTGAAGAAGTATTCTGATGTATAATGATACGGTAATGGCAATGAGCTGAATGATTCCTGCTTAGGCGACTTCTCATTATTACCACCCGTGTGGACCAAAATCATTCAATATCTTTATCAGCTACCAGGAGGAAATACAGTGTTGGTGCCATTTTACGGGCTCTGAAATCTAACATTCAGACAACTGAGAATTTGTGCACTTTTTATGGGATCCCTAATTACCGTAAGATTAGTGTGTCGGTGCTGATTGCACCCCTAGAAGCCTTCAGTATGCAAAGTTAAGGTAATTCTTACATTGGTAGGGGACCCTGTCGTTAAGACGTAAGTTCTCATTTATCTCTTAACTTATACGCCTAATCAAGTACCCATTTAACAGATGTGTGAAATGAGGTGACATATTAAGTCAAATGTTTGTCCACTCATGCTAGAGATGCGCCAAACGGGTACGGTCGTAAATACGGTTATCTCCCTCAGATAATACTTACTCAGATGCCATCTCCTTGTTTTTGCTGAAAAAAAAAGAGACTAATAGTGGAGAAAAATAAACGAGCTAGACCTGTCTCACTGGTTAAGGTCTTGCTGCTGTCTTGCCAACCACTTTCACGTTCTGTTATTACCTTGCTGCCAACTGCATAGAAAGTTTTATATTTGCTACATGTAAGCACAGTGGTAGTGGCTTCAGAGTTTTGATTGTTCTTTGTTGGTGGGCCACACCTCCATTTCCGCAGCAAGCGATTACAAGCTGTGTCTTCAAAAAATCATTTTTATTTTTGAACACACCAGACAGATTAAACATGCCAACAAGGTTACTATTCTCTCACTGCTACACGTAGGACCATCAAGTTGATGATGGGATTTTGAATTATGGTTTTACGGCACGTCAACACGATCACGGCTATATTGTGAGGGATTATTATTCTGCGTGAAGCATTACAACATCTAGGCTATGCGCAAGTATGAAAATTGAATGTAAATACTGTACAAAGGCAGGAAAATCAATGTTATCCTGCAGGCTGCAACACTGGATATCGTTATTAAATCTATAAATCGTTATTTTCTTTGATTCTTCGAATTCTGATGTCATTACGAATCAGTGATCAGTATTACTGTAGCAGAAAATTAGTGACTGAGTGGAAAGTAAATCAATAAAACATCAAATAAAATGCAATTTCCGCTATGTTGAGGAGGACATTATAAATAGGTTTGAAAGACAAGCCAAAATACAGTTGAAGTCGATAACTATTCGGTTCCTTTGAAACATTACCGTTATAACCGTATCCCTTTGTTCCCGAAATACGATATGACGATCACAAGAGTAACCTTAGCTATATTCGCATAGATCATGACTATGTAACCATGCAGACTGCATGCAGCTATTGTCAACTGCTGACTTATTTCACCCAAGATTTCACCAGAGCATCTGCTCTCTAATCAGCCTATCCATGCAAAAAGGAGCGTTATCCAGTTATCCTGTTACAGCTGTATTATTGCTTCCCCCGTCCAATTACGAAACGGCCATTTTAACAGCATAATGAGGCGGGGGAAACGGAGATTGCCAGCAAAATGACCAATAGATGGAGGGCTTGTCTCATGGAGCAAAAGGTCCTGGGTTGGAGCCGTGATAGTTGCAGGTTTCTCCTAAGTATTTTTCAAATTGTTTAAAAGACACAATTTCGTCGTTTCCTTGACTTGGATTCAAACTTCGTCTTTGATATAGCCATTGCAGTTCTAACAAGGGATATCAAACACTAAGCAGGTCGGATAGGTTAACACTGACAGAAAATTCATCTTTTGCCTGGCTGTGTCCTTGCTAAAGTTTCATCGCTAATGATTGTTTCTGTTTCCATCTTTCCCCAGCACGTGATATTGTAGTCTGATCTCTGCGTGCCTGAGCAGCTTTCTTTACCATTAGGAGCCATCGGAGACTCAATTTGTCCATTCGACGTCATCATCTACAAGGTCTTCACGTTTTGGCCAGTGATTATAGAATCACAGTCACCCAGATTCCTCCAATCATCTTTCGACATATCGAATGCCCTCACGTAGTAAGAAGTTACCATGCTTATGACGTAGACGAGATGCTATGAGATGTTTTAAGTTCATGTGATGACGTTTCCTGCCTGACAACTGATTGCCAAAGCCTATCAGGTGTAATCGTCAGTGAAAGACAGGCCAACATGACAGGGGAAAGAACTCCGAGAAGCGACGAAAGCAATACTAGCAAGGGAAGCACCAACCGAAGATCTGACAGCCAGAAGAGATCACCTCGCCGGAAGAGATCTGACAGCAACAGACGAAAATGTCGAAACTCCGACAACCGGGCCGCCTATGACACCATCGCTGTTGTGAGACGCAAGGTCAAGGCTTTCAAGAAGCAACATCTAGGAGCCAGATCGAAATTTGACTTTGAATCTTGCTCCAAATGTTTGACGGAAGAGATACTGGACGAGTGGCGAATGCAGGAGGAGGATGTGAAGGATTACATGGAGTTCCTGCAGCTGACTCTTCGGAAAGAGCTGGACGAGGAGGTCATGGCTTCAGATGATTACATGGACCTCATCAGCATGAGTAAAAGAGCTCAAGAATTCGAAATCCTCGTGCCTGACGTTAAACGTCAGCTCTATTCTTGCCTGGATAAAAATGTGCAGAAGTCGTGTAAGAGTTTGAAGGAAATGGCTGAAAACGAGCTCATAGTAGCGGTGAGTGAGTATGATGAACATCTCCAGCAACATCAGGAGAGTGTAGACGCCAAGAAAGAGGAGATAGAGGTGAGCTACGCAGAATACAAGAAGGTTTTGGAGCCGTTCTCGGCGTTTGTGAAAGAAGGGCCAGATCACACAGCTAAGATGAACAAAGTGTGTAATAATCTCCTGGAGATGTGTAAGACTATTGAGGACTGGGTCAAAGAGGATGATGAATACCCGGACAAGCTTTTGGAAGAGTTCAACTCATTCAAGAAGAGGAAGGAAAATTTGAAAGTGTCTTGCAAAGAGGTAAAGGA
The DNA here is from genome assembly GCA_033807755.1 of Ellobium chinense. Lineage (NCBI taxonomy): Eukaryota > Metazoa > Mollusca > Gastropoda > Ellobiida > Ellobiidae > Ellobium > Ellobium chinense. The sequence continues at coordinate 494,065 of JAWQUT010000423.1, read as the reverse complement.
TCACTATGTGTGTGTGTGTGTGTGTGTGTGTGTGTGTGTGTGTGTGTGTGCTTGTATGTGTGTGTGTGTGTGTGTGTCTGTCTGTCTGTCTGTCTGTCTGTGTGTCTGTCTGTCTGTCTGTCTGTCTGTCTGTCCGTCTGTCTGTCTGTCTGTCCGTGTTGGCTTGTGACATCGTACTCCGGCAGAAGAGATGTCTTGCGGAAAAGAAAATCGAGACAGACGAAATCTGGTTCACAGAATTAAGATAATTTTTTTTATTTAATTCCTCGTATACATTGTTACATTCTTTAGTTCCTGAACTAGAATGTATGGATTTTACATCCTCTGTAAGCCCCAATTCAGAATTTCAAAGAATATGATTTGGATATTTCCTTATTACGTCCAATTGATGTATGTCCTATTTATGGGATGCATACCGATACGGGCGATATGCGCTTACTTTTTCGATCCTGTGGCCACTTGGGCTTATTTCCTTCGGGTTACATGCTTTTAAAGCCTATACTTTTGGCCTAAGAGGAGCTGGTGCGTGATATTGGTAGTCATGAGTTCAACAACACGACCTACGAAATTTCCCCTAAAGGTCTTTGACACCTATTGTTTTTTCTTCTTTTGGCCCTATTAACATTTTGCGTTTATCTAAATATACCACTGTGATTTGGGGAAATTTCTTCCATGGAGGGTAAAGTACTTCTTTTGCCCGATCTTTTAACGGGAAGAAAAAGGGGGGTCAACGCCCAAAATTTTTCAAATTCTGATTTGGTCCCCAAATTTTCATTTGGCTGGTTTTGACCGCGTGCTAATACATAGATCTACACATTTTATTTTTTTTATCTAGAAGGCTCAAATTGTACCTGAAATTTTAGAATTGGATGCTTTATTTAGATCACAGATCATTTTACACATTTCTACACCCTAATACTGGCTGGCAGGGCCCCCAAAAAGAGGGATTTTATAGATTAGCGGATTAATTGGTTGTACACAATCAGTAATTTGCCCTTCTAATAGGTGTCACAAACCTACAGCGAGGCAGGGGAAATAACTCAGAGTTTGAAACAAACATGTCAGCGATTTTCAAGTGATCTCCTCCTCGGCTCTAGTCTCTGGCAAAAGGAGTATGACCATAAGTTATGGGAGCGGGACGAGAGGAAATTAAAAGTAAATAAAGATAAAGAAACGTAGATTGCCATTTGATAATTAATTTAAATTCTTTCCAACTGGTTGAGTGTTAACGCATGATTTTCTGCTTTATCGCGGAACGCAGACTGTAGTGCTGCACGGCTTTTGTTGACTGTACGAGATTGTTGTTGGATACATTGGTATGATGTGAAATTTACATAACATACGGTTTCTAAGTCTATCATATATATATTCAAGTTTCAAGTTGTTGGGATTTTTTAGGCGAAAGCCAGCCACAAACAATATAATGTCACATCAATTCAAAAGAATGAATGAAAAAAGCATATCTGCATAACAGTCACTTACATTTAGTAATTGACATCTTTGTCTCTTTCTCCCTGTCTCACTCTCTTTGTCTCACTCTCTCACTGACTTTCTCTTTCTCCCTCTCTCCCTCTCTCTCTCTCTCTCTCTCTCTCTCTCTCTCTCTCTCCCTCTCTCTCTCTCACTCTTTCACTCCCCCATCTAATGTTAACAGTTAAATATACAGTGTGGAATCTCAAATTATTCCGCAAATACNAATTTACATAACATACGGTTTCTAAGTCTATCATATATATATTCAAGTTTCAAGTTGTTGGGATTTTTTAGGCGAAAGCCAGCCACAAACAATATAATGTCACATCAATTCAAAAGAATGAATGAAAAAAGCATATCTGCATAACAGTCACTTACATTTAGTAATTGACATCTTTGTCTCTTTCTCTCTGTCTCACTCTCTTTGTCTCACTCTCTCACTAACTTTCACTTTCTCCCTCTCTCCCTCTCTCCCTCTCTCTCTTTCTCTCTCTCTCCACCCTCTCTCTCTCTCTCTCTCTCTCTCTCTCTCTCTCTCANTCTCTCTTTCTCTCTCTCTCCCCCCTCTCTCTCTCTCTCTCTCTCTCTCTCTCTCTCTCTCAGTCTCTCATTCTCTCCCCTATCTTCCTTCCTCCCTCTCTCTCTCTCTCTCGCCTACCTTTCTTCCCCTTCTCTCTCTCTCTCTCTCTCTCTCTCTCTCTCTCTCACTCTCTCATTCACTCCCCCATCTAATGTTAACAGTTACAGTGTGGAATCTCAAATTATTCCGCAAATACTCTGATACACAATACGACAAGTACAAGCTTCTCTGCCCCTATTTTTCTAAAATACTAAACACAAATTTTAATGTCCTAATTTGTATAGTCCAAAGATGCCAAATGTATCTGAGATCTGTGTGGGACCAATGTGAGTATATATATATATACATTCTCTTTACAATAATGTGGGCAAATTTATATGTCTGAGACAGGTACACGAAAGTTCATTTGCAGGGTTGTGGGATTCCTGTAATATCTTCGATACCCATCCTCAGTAAGAACTGACCATCTCCTGATATGACACCAGCAAGGTTATCTTTTATCAGTTACAAATATTAGCCATCTCCTCTCACCAACAGGTGTTGGCTTTCTTTTATCGCCAGCAAATATTGATCATCTTCTATCACCAATAAGTGTTGGCCATTTCCTATCACCTGCAGGTCTTGGGAATCTCCTATCACCTACAGGTCTTGGTCATCTCCTATGACCAACAGGTGTTGGCCATTTCCTATCACGAACAGGTGTTGGCCATTTCCTATGACTAACTATCCTATCACTATTAACTGGCCTTTTTCCATCACCAACACCTATTGACCACTTCCTATCATCAGTCGGCGCTCCATTCCCAAAAACAATTTCATGTGAGATAAACCTGAGATCAATATGAGTTTACCCATATTTCCGTACGCAAGAAACAATCGCAGTGTACGTGTTCCCATCATAACAAACTCTTCACTTCCAATACAGAACCAAGACAAGAAAGAGGAGAACAAGAAAGAAATCGAGAAGCTGAAGAAGAGTGAAGCCCGGGCTGGCCAGCATTACAGCAGTCACAAACAAGACAAGGACAAGCTCAAGACCAGGCAGGATCAGCTGGAGAGAAAGAGAAATATGCTGGCAGAGAAACGAGAGAAGAAAAGGTAAAAAATTCCGAGAATTTAGCTCTGGGGTTTGGGCTTTGACGCCTTTGAACTGCTTTACTGTCGCATCTATTGTATCTAAGCCTCAGAATATTTCAGTTCCACTAGTTACGTGGTACGATAAGAGAATGCCAAAAAATGCTTTATGTAATTCACAAATAGATGTACTGTAGATATCGGAATTATGAGTGTATGTATCCAGGCACTTCACAAACTGGCTCTAGTGAGACGTCAGCTAAAGCTGGACCTTTCCACCAAACAAAATCAGTGTTAAAAGCCGATAAAACGCTTGTTTATTTTCCTGGAGCTCAGTAAATTCCAATCAACAGACTGATCTCTGACTGTGTATTATAGGTTATAGACGCCTAATTCGATTTCCCTGTTTGAGCCAATAAACTGTTTCCTCTACTGTCACTTGCAAGAAATTCCACAATCTGTAAGTTTTCTTTAATAGTTTGCAGAATTCCATCAGCTTATTAAAAATGATGTTTAAAATATAGGTCTTTCATTTCGTTTCCGAGCTACGAGTAACGAACCAACAATCGAAAGGTGTAAACAAGCTAACTAATTTTCTTAACGACAAGTGCTTCGCACAGAAGGCCACACCAAAACCGAAGTGAATGACCCAAACTTCAGATTTAGTTTACAAAATCAGGAGCGAATGCAAACTAATTCGCAGGAGTAGGTTCACAAATCTAGAGTCCATTCTCCAAAATCTGTCTTCCTAAGGCATATGATAACATGCTAGTTGCATCCAATTAGAAGTATGTAACATGTATACATCGCATCCAACAATAGAGCGTGCTCTCAGAGAATTTCTTTTGCCAAGTGCAATTTTACCAGAGTCAAACCTAGGTGATATCAACAGTAATGCACGTGTGTAACCATTTATGAGGGATTATGACTGTTCATGACAACAAAACAGACCGAACGAGAGTCCATTATCCTGTAAGTCTCTTTTTCTGTTGTGGAATGTGACACAGGTCAACACTCTGACGACACGCATTCGGATGCACCCTTACCATTCTTGAAAACAGTCATAAAATTTGAACGTACATAATAGGCCTACATTTATTTTGAAAGTCGGCCTACCCGCAGCTCGACGCAAGTGTTGAGGATTAACAATGGTCACAGAGTCTGAGGAAGAGATCTTTGTGAGTTATATGTTCTTAATCATCTGTGATCATAATACATTCATAAATCATAAGCAGCTATTGTCTAGTGCTGCTCATTATAAAAAAAAAGGTAGGTCTATTTGAAATTGCGCAGAATGTTCAATGTCTGTCTGAGCGTTGATACAGGCTTAAAGCTGGGGTAAACAAAATATGTGACACTGGAGTAGGATGTCTTTATATGTTGTTTTTTTAATTATTTTTTTAAAAGGGGGGATGGGATGCAAGGAGAGAGATGCGCGCAGGCTCGTTGTGAACAGAGGAAGGTGTTTTTTTCCCCTTTAACTCTCGACCATAATTAATGTCAAAAATATAATGAAAATATGGAATGCGGGTGGGTGATTGGAAAAAACTTTTGACTGAATAGTTCTGTTCTTTATCATCTGTCTACATGCATTCAAAACCACCGTTATTATTCCCGACGACTGCAGTATTTTTGAGTTGACAATAATAATAATAATAATAAAGAATATTTATATAGCGCCCACTCCCCATAAATGAGCTCTAGGCGCTTGACAAAGTTGAAGATCTCACTCTCTATCTTGCACACATTCTCTCCAAAAAAATTCAGATACACAATCATTTGCACTAACTCAAGCTCACATTATCATTCAACAGAGGCTGATGGTTCTATTTTATATCGGAGTAGCACAGAACTATACAGAACAGCAAAAAAAAAAAAACATCCATTGTAACAGTGAAATGTTAATGGGTGAACTCGTTTTGTGTGCACATGTTAAAAAACGGACAGTCGCTTTGGGCCCACCCAATTTGTGCGCACTCAAAAAAACCGCACTGGCAACTCGATTACTAGGTAGTCTAACAAAATCTTAATAAGTACTTGTACTGTGGGATACTGCTGCTTTCCTCAAGCTTGTTTTTCTACTTCTTCGTGAGTTAATGGACTGTGATTTTGAGACGAAGTTTTATACTGTATGGTCACTTCTGTATCTATAGTACAACGGGCCAACCATTTTTTTTTTTAGAAAATTGATGTAGTGTGTTGAAAATCCGAACACTAGCACAAACAACAGGCTTTGAAATGGAAAAAAAACCAAAAAAAACCCCACAAGCTTAAGTATGAAAAAGAAAAAAAGTGAAGGATGTGAGTGTTTGTCGTCAGTGTATGCGTGAAAGAGTCTAATTAAGAATCTGCGTGAGTTAGATGATGTGTAAGAGAAAGCATATTGTGAATTCTCTCAATACACTACTCGTATGTATTGAATTTAGAGAGAAATTCGGATTTAATTCCGTTGAGAAAAATTAAATGTAATGAAATGTCTTTAAACAACGACACGATACTACCGTCTATAAAAGTATGGACATGAACATGGGTGGCAAAACGGGTGGAATTTGGGCTACCTGAGTGCGCTCAAATCGGAAAGAAATTAACGTGCGCGCACAACAGGTGCACAGATGGTAATCTGAAAGTGCCTACCAAAAGAGCGCATTGTTTAAACGCGTTCCATTTCCACCAACCAGATTTAGGACATGCAATTATAAGCTACCCATAGAAATGGGGAGATGGGAGGAAAAAGAGCTAGAGAATAGAAAGTGTTATTGTCTAAGAGATGAATTCCATGTTTTATTTGAATGTGAACAGTTAATAGCTAAAAGGCACAGATTTCTGGATAACAGTTCTATATACGACCTAAAGTGTTTAAGGCAAAGGAGTTGTTTGAGAGTAGGAAAGCCAAAGTTTTAGCTAGCTTCATCGAAATTGTGTTACAAACATTTTAATAAAATGTATATATAGCTATTACGTAAGTAGAAGAAAAACGACTGAGTGTAAGCACTGAATGATTACTAGTGAAAGTGAGTGGTACATATTATTGTTAAATGTAAAATGTACGGGAACGTTGTGAATGCACTTGAATGTAACAATGCATTGTGAATATATGTGAAATTAGTAGTTGTAGTGCTTAAAATGTCCATGTGCTGTCCCGTTGCACACTGTGTATTTTGCCCATGTACCACGTCTGTAGTCTGGGCTTATTCCTAATGAATTTGGTAAACTTATTAAACTGGATGGAACTTCTCGTTCATTACTATTGCTTCTCCAAATACAGACAATGATTATAAACCCACACATTAATGACAATGCAGTCATTAATTGTAATCAGAGGAGTAAACAGTCAATTAACATAGCAAAAAATAAAGGAATATGTCCATGAAATGTTGAATGATTTTCCACTCAGTAACGAAAGTGGGAATTACTAATCTCAGATGAAATTGAAATTTTAGGAGGACCAACTTTTTAAAAATTATTATTCAGAACGAACCCAAGTTACACAGTAAGCCGAGTTTATGCAGTTCTCTAGCAATAAACGTTAACCATTTTGATTCATAAGCTCCATCATTTACAGAGACAATAATAGATTATACATTATTATACTGTATTTGGTGGGCTACCCCGATACGCTGTCTTGCTGGCAAATTTCCCGGTTGTTTCTGTTACAACGTGCGTTGTTTTGTTTGTTTGTTATTTTTTGTTGGTTTGTTAGTTTATACACAAACAAATGTAAATATATATATATATATATATATANCATGCGCTATGCTGGTCAACACACTTGAGGGACATCGTCTCTGATCCCCCTCTCCCCCCTCCATTCCCCCCTCCCTCGCCCGCTCTTCCCGGCAACTGAAACAAACCGCTGGGCACTTTTTCATGGCAATGAGCAGAGCAGCAAGAGCTCAGATGCGGCTGGATCAGCAACAACAACAACAACAACAACAACAACAACAACAACAACAACATCAGCAACAACAACAACAGCAACAACAACAACCGCCTCTGACCCAGATAGGACACTGCGACACTTTTCACTAATAGTCCGGCCGCTTATGACATGTTTGCGTGCAAATCGTGCACTTTGTGATACCAAATTGACCTTCACATGGTAAAATCTACATCTTTTTCTGATTCTAAAACGAGGTGGGCCGTCAGGGTATGACCACTGGAACCACCTAAAAATGGGTCTTGGAGATGCGAAAAGACGCGGACGTTTCCTGTGTTTACCCTAATTACCGTTAAGTTAGAAACAAATACTTTCCCATGTAAAAGGTCTGTTGAAATCATCTGGAAACAATGACCAAATATTTGTTTTCACATATGGTAGTGTTTTCCATAATGCAAACATGCATATTTTTTTTAAACGAATTTTAATTTTGGAGCACGCATTAGGCCGGAACTTTTTTTTAGACTGGCGTGTTGAGGAAATTTCAGTTCAGCGATTTAAAACATAACTGATAGCTAAAAGTCTATTTCAGAATACTCCACAACGTTTTGTCTAAGTTTACAAAACGGTATTTCACGACTTAAGATCAACATTAACTGCTTCCAATTGTAATCAAAAGAATACCCACCTTAAAAGATACCACGGGCGTTTCCATCTTAACGACACCGTTTGGAATGAATGAGTCGCTTTGTTGTCATCTCCTCTAAACCAAAGCGAATGTTCTGCGTTGTTCAGTGACAGTAAAATGTCAATTTTAAATTAGAAATCACACAATGTTGGTCTGGTATTTTCATCTTGTTACTGCTTTTAATTTTCTTTGTTATTCTGCGTTCTTAGAGATACATTAATAATATTTCTTTACACCTCGGTTTAAAAAGACGCGCTCATTTAATCAGCGAATTCAGATCACAGCAGTGGCCCACTAGTCATTGTTTCGGAGGCTGGTATAGGCCAAGGAAGGTATTGGGGNGTATGGCGTTGTGTTTTTTTTATCTACTTTCGTGCTGACTACACGGTGTAATGTTGCAGGGCGGGCGAGAGCAATTCTATTCTCGATAACGAATACGAGTTGCGATAACAACCCAAAACAGTGACATAAAAGCTGCTTGTTCAGTTTAAAATTTCATTTATTGGATTCGTTGAAATACTTCCATGTTTTTGCATCAAGCTTAATACGATATCACTGAAAACGCAAACCGCAGTTTATAACTTGAAGGTTCTCAGTATCCTACTCCCTTGCATTCGAAATTATTCAGTATCGAATGGATTCTGAGAGTGCTTTGTCAGCTTAGCACTTGACGGCGTCGCATTAATTTTTGCTCTTCAACATTGGCAGGTTAGGAACCAAAATTAAGTTTTGTATTCTTATTCGTATAATAAATATCATGTATCCCCATTGTTTGAACATAGCCGTTGGTGAATAAACTGCCAAATCACAAATTCATGCACTTTCCATATAACAGTCTAGATCTAATGATTAGATGTAGAAATTAGTCCTTTCATGAAAGAGCGATACCATATTTGCCGTTTGAAAAAACTGACTATGATTCAGTCCCTCGCTAAACATTCAAAAGACACAAATGAAACATAATAACACGTTCTTTGTGAATTTTTTACTGCATTCTGTGACTTTTTCACCGCGTTCTCATTGCTGCTGATGTCAGCTTGTACTTGTAATGTTTTCTTCACTAAACAGATATACTGGGCAAAAAAGATGTGGTTAATGCAGGGTCATTTCGTTAATTTCCATAACGCTCAGCTAACAAGAATACTCTAGAAGATCAGGCTAATCAGAAATGTAGAGCAACTATCAGTGACAAAGGTAAAAATTATATGGCGATAGAATAGGTAGCTGTGGAAAATAAAATCTTATTTACACTTCTTAGGGGCAGCTGTTCTGAAGCGTTTTGGATTATTAAGTGTAGGCTGCTATACTACTAATTATCCTTTATCTGTAGAATGAGGAAGACATGTTGGAATAGAATATCATGAGAGAAAATGCAGCCTATGCAATTCCGATGCTGGGGATGAATATCGTTATTTATTAATATGTAAACACTTTATAAGGATAGCAAAACGTATCTACCCCATTATTATCGAAGGCACCCAGATATGCATATCGACCCACCTAAGAAACTGTCCAGCTTTAAAGTATATATTAATAATGAGGAGTGGGCTCACGAGGGTTAGAAGCATATGTGTGTGCATGCCTGTATAAGTGTGTGTGTGTGTGTGTGTGTGTGTGTGTGTGTGTGTGTGTGTGTGTGTGTGTGTGTGTGTGTGTGTGTGAATGCGTGCGCGCGTGCGTGTGCCAATGCCAATAACAATGACAACAATTCATCTACTCACCTAATGTGTGGGTGGATGGATTATTGTCATTGTTAATTACAGTATATAGAAGGCCATTGTTTCTTCTAATACATGTATATGCATGCTGATTTGCACTTAGGAGTACCTGAGTTATCGTTATTTTTGTTTTTGTTAGTAATGATTACTGGAGTTGTGGCCAGCAATGCGGAGCTAACCGTGGGTGCATGCATAATAAATGAAAGTGGTCGACTAGATCTCTTTATGCCTGAAACTGAAAGAGTGCACACGCTGTTGTTTAGAAAGTTCTCCTTTGTCAGATGGAACGCTATGAATTCTAGTACAATGAAGCCAGTGCTATGCGGCGACACAGACGAGCAGATGTCCACGAATCCCATTTATTCCGCTTATTATTATTATCCAGTTATCTGACCGAGCGTAGTCCATTAGTCTGAAGCCACCACATTTTGGCTGTCCTTTGCAGACTACAGACCCACACAAATGAAATCCGCTCAGGCCATTGAAAAACTCTGGGCTGCATTTCACCACTTTTGATATATTATATTATTTCAGGCTGTACGATTATTTTGAAACAATCTTTCCAAAGGATAGGTTGATAGATTTGGATTTTGAATCAGTTACGTTCCTGCAAACGTTATTCACTTCATCGTCTTCTTTATGTACCATGCCGACTGGCGCAGCAATCATGAGACTCCACACCTCCAGTGTCCATTTTAGCATGCTAGGCCGTCCAGAGGTTTCTCTTTGTCTTTTTCGCCTTTGTTTATCATCTAAATTTCCAGCTGGTACCGATGCTCCAGCTGTTATCTCCTCATTACGCATTCATTTTGCTTGTCTTCTTTTCTTTATTGCAAGTCTTTTTTTTTCTTTTTTTAAGACCCGGGCTAGGTTTGTTTGGTTCCTGCAGTTTGACGAAATGGGAAGCCACAACCCTTCCTTGGCAAAGGAAACATCAATCTCTAAGCCAGCCAAGATGGCTGTGACTAATGCTGAAGAAATAGGGACACAAAGCACTGACTTGCAAGTGGTATTTGCTATACCTACACCTTTGCGTCATTCATTAGCATACAGAGCACCGTTGATTCTCGCCACATCCTCCTCCTCCGACACAGAACCGCTGATAAGACATTCCACTATTAAATTTGAAATGGTGATCGGTTACCGCCATGTTGCTGAGCTTTTTCATCCGGTTTAGTACAAAACGGAACACATTCCTAACATGCCTCTAGTAGGTACGCATCATTTCTCACTGTGCTGTGAGTGGCGCGCACCAACCAAAAATGTTCCCTCTGCTAAGAACTGCCCACAGAATACAAGAAAGGGGTGTGGCTTTTGTCCAATGACAGGGACCAACAAATGTAGCCCGGAGTATATTGTTATCCTTTGTGTCCGTGATATTTTGGGCATTTATTCTTCTCAGCCCTGTCGCTGCGACATTGGTTGTTTTTTTTTCAAGCCCTAGTGTCACTAAAGCATCATGAGCTCATTATCCTGGAACTAACGGTGCTTCAGAATGGTAACGGCTGTACTGTGCTCTTATATGCAGGAATAGTTCATTGTAATCTATATTAATAAAACGCTTCAGCCAAATTTGTGTCACAGATTTCTTGAGAACTACGTAACGTAAAAACATGCGGTTTTCACATAAATTCACTTGCAATTTAATTCATATGTTGGCAAGAATATTTGATATTGAAGAGAAAAGACAAGTGATGGATCAAAAACAGTTATATATTATATAAACATAAGGCTTGTACATGGGGAAAAATCCGCATGTAGGAGAAATATGTATGATGTAAACATACTTACAAAAAAAGAATTGTTGTGTGTTTCTGCTAATAATTTGTCTTGTTCTTTGGCGATATTCCCACAGCCTCGAGTCAGAGCCACCAATCTGGTTATGACTCGAGCATCGCCCGCGACCTACTTGAGCTACAGATGGGTGTCTGGGCCAAAGAATTAGGATATGCATTATTAGTATAGAGTCATATGCAGCAAGGGGATTAAGAAGATTTCACATAGGCCAGGCGGTGCTTTATGAGTGGCCACGAGCTGTAGGCACCCATCTCTAAGTCATGTTGATAAAATATTTATTTATTTATTTATTTATTTATTTATTTATTTATTTATCTATATCTTTTATCATTAACAGTCACCACTCGGCCCCCTTGTGATTTTGGGGAAATTTTTGTAAAACGGTGACATCACTAATACATTAACAAGGTGGCTCCCTGTTTGGAGCTGAGTGAGCGGGATGAGCTCCGCCCTTGATTCTAGAAATAGGTCGAGGGTTAGTAGAACTACTAAAAAGCATGATTAAATATTTAGATCTTTGTAACAGTTAACTAACCTTTAAATAAAGAAAAGGAAAAAAAAAACTTAAAATGGAAGTTATAACAACGCNTCTCTAAGTCATGTTGATGAAATATTTATTTATTTATTTATTTATTTATTTATTTATTTATTTATTTATTTATGTATCTATATTTTTTATCATTAACAGTCACCACTCGGCCCCCTTGTGATTTTTGGGAAATTTTTGTAAAACGGTGACATCACTAATACATTAAACAAGGTGGCTCCCTGTTTGGAGCTGGGTAAGCGGGATGAGCTCCGCCCTTGATTATAGAAATAGGTCGAGGGTTAGTAGAACTACTAAAAAGCATGATTAAATATTTAGATCTTTGTAACAGTTATCTAACCTTTAAATAAAGAAAAGGAAAAAAAAAACTTAAAATGGAAGTTCTAACAACGCTAACAAAAGTACCATAAAATTAAGGAGCTCGGGCCAAAACATAAAAAAAAAAAGAAGACTTCACATCATAGACCACTTTGAATCAAAATAAACCATGGGTGAAACAGATATGAATACTGTTTGTTTTTAACTGCAATATAAGCGGTAAGTCGGTAGATCTTGAAAATTGAGCGATGTTCCTCAGAAATATTAATTTAGACGAGCGAAATAATTATCTCTGTTCTCGAGCAATCGATGGTATTTGTATTTTATATTAGGGTATCTTGCGAGCAGAAGTAGGCATGAGCATATGGCTTTTCCTTGGGTTTTCCTGGTTTTACGATCCTGTTGCATGCTCAGAACTAGAATCAGATGTGACTTTCAAACTAGTTGATAATATGAAGTATGCCTGAAACACTAGGAACTGCCATATGCGCATGCCCATCTCTATCATACCGGTCATGTGCGAGATCCGAACTTGAAAAGAAAAGCTGTCTGTTATTTCCGGGTCACGTGGTATCAGGACATACTTTCTGCCTTTTAATATCAAAGATGCACATATGCAATGCAATTTCTATTGCATATATACTTTTTTGTCATAAGACGGCAGATATTTGCTCTGAGCTGACGAATTCAATGGGTTAACTCAGCCAGGTACTGTTAATATCCATAAAAGATCCAAACAATCATTTGGTTGCCTTCAACTTCAAAAGTAAGCTCACTTGCTCTAGCGTTAGGCTGGTAGAGTACATCCCGTTCCAAATCCCCTGAGGCACTTTACATAATTATGATCACTATTACTTGAGAGCAATGCCCTGATACACGCCACTCTAACCTAATTCGTGTTTTGATGTCTCTGGACTGCTAGTAAAGTTGGCTATATGGAGTACTGTATAACCTCGCACTTCTAGCGCCAACGGTTTCGCGGTGCGATAGAAAGTTCAAAAAAAAAATTATATTATTATAATTTGTGTTATTCACCAATGCTATGAGGGCACCTGCTGGATCATATTACGCCCTTGTGCAGGCACTTTACATGTATGGCATTAATGAGAAAGTTAGTGCTCTTTCCTGTCACGACCCAGTGTCGCATTCTTCAAGCCATCGGTGATTAATGCTAACAATAACACTAACAATAAGTTTATTGAGCTTTGACAACACTGTCTGTTGTAAATGAGCAAAATAATAACAATATTCTTAACAAGCAATTCTCATTCTACCCTTTATTCTCTCTTTCTCTCTCTCTCTCTTTCTCTCTCTCTTTCTCTCTCTCTCTCTCTCTCTTTCTTTCTCTCTCTCTCTCTCTCTCATCTTCACACTCGCATTAATGAAGTTTTAGATTTAGAATTTTTACACATCATCCTCTTCTGTCTGTCTGTCTGTCCGTCCGTCCGTCCGTCCGTCCGTCCGTCCGTCCGTCCGTCCGTCCGTCCGTCTGTCTGTCCTCGATTCCCTCCCATCTCTTGCTGTAATCTCACTCTGTCTCTTACTCAAGATATTCTATTCTTTTTTTTTCAACCCTCATTCAGGGCCGAACGTGACCAGCTGCAGGAGGAGCGTGAGAACAACCCCATGTCTCCTCGGGAGTCGGACCGATTTCTGGAGCGACTAGAGGCCATAGAAGAGACTATTGCCAAGATAGAGAGAGAGCAGAAGAGCACGGATAAGCAGCTACGGAGGATCGAGAGGGATATGAAACCAGCTAGGGACAGAACATATGAACATAAAGTGAGTAAATGAAATCGACTGTGTTTGCGATTAAGCGAATGCATTGTTGTGATCAAGTGGAGCTGTTTGGTTACGAGTTTTATGTAGAACGTATCCGGTTTTCTGGAAAATGAAAATAAGGATGAAACAAAAAAAAAGAACTTTTTTTTTAAACTTAACGGTGCCCCTAATGATATTTCTCTCCTCCCCCCTCCACCCACCCTTCCGTTCTCCTTTCGTATGTTGTAGAATAAAGTGGGTAACATGCCGCGCTGTCTTCGTTTTGACAATGAAGTTATAGGATTTTATCCAGTAAATTTGTTTCAACACCGAAGGTAGGGAATGTAAGAGTAAAATAATCACTCTATAAGGAAAAGGCACACGATCATAATGGCAGCATTGCTTCATGTCCGCAGGTGGACGCTGTGACGCATCGACACAAGAGGGAGGAAATCCAAAAAGAGAACCGGAAGCTAGACGAGGATATAGCGGACATTCAAGAGCAGATGGCCAAAATAGATGCCAGAATGCAGCTGGTGATGAAGATTAGAGAAATGAAACTTTCCCCTGAGGCCTATAGGAAGAGCGTCAAGGATAAGCAGAAAAAAGATGCCTCGCAGTCTGGTAGGTTGTGGTGGTAGTAGTGGTGGTGGTGGTAGTAGTAGTGGTGATGATGGTGGTGGTGATAGTGGTAATGATGATGTTCATAGTGGTAATAGTGATGATGCCGACGATTGTAAGTATTGGTAATGTTTAGGTCAATAAAATAATAACGGTGTTGAGAAAGGGGGAAATGGGAGAACGATGAAGGCGATGATGAAGATGACGAAGGTAATGATGATATCGATGTGGATGATGCTGAAAGAGAAAGACAACTATGGTGAAGCGGAAAAGGCTTCGCGTTTGAATCTGTGAGATGCTTAAGTATACTTTATTAATGCATTCTTCTTTGTATTCATGAAACATAACTATGGTGATGATGACCATGCTGCAGTTAATAACGATGGTTCGTGATTAAGGATTATGCACATGAGATAAATAGCTAATAACAATAATGATGATGAGCTAACTAGCTCAGTACTATGATGATGATGCGATAAACAAAACAGTTTGTGACAATAATAATGAATCACAATACCTGTTGTGATATGAATAGCTCATAACAATAATAGTAATAATAAGGTAAACAGCTGATATTACTACTGTGTACATAAAGAACCTCTTAGTCTGAGAAACCGTTCTGTTCCACCAGATGGGAGCCAGCAGTTCTCTGAGGCGTGCGCCTATGCTGCTCCAGCCATCGGCAAAAACTGGCCTTCAGTTTACATCAGTTTGCCCTTTGACCCTCCACGTGAACTGGGGAGACTTGAACGTGACGTGGCCATTATGGATGACATTGCTGCAAGACGAGATATCACAGATGAGGAGCAAGCCTTGAAGAGTTTGAAAAAATGGCGATCCTTTAATCGACATGGCAATATCACTGAACTGATCGAGACCCTACGGGCGGTGAAACTACGGCAAGTTGCAAGTGAACTGGAGGAAATGTATGGAAGAGGTGTCGTTTGAAATATCTCAGAATTTAAAAGCCCTTTTTGGGGCTTATGATGAGTTTATTTTCTGATATAGTAGCTTTTTGCTTTGCCTCTTTGAAGTCAACACAGTTTTGAGGATCTTGGTTACGATTTCCAACCACCTTTGCGGGGAATATCTGTTATTTTATATTGATATATTATAGTCACCCAATATTTTGGGCTTTGTTGAGGTGGTACATCAACTCACTCGTGTCGCAAAACCACGTGCTAGGCTTGTAATTAGGTGAGTGCAGACTAAAACTTTTATCATTTTGTCTCATTCCAAGAGGATGTCAACCATTAGGATTCAGTGGAAATAAAGGCCGTTCTAGGAATATTCTGGATCAAACTGGGCTGTCCGACTAAACTGACACCATTGCTCAGCTAAATTGTGGCAGTCAGTGCAGAAGTTCTGTGACAAAGAAAATTTAGGTCTAAATAGATCTAAGTTACATCTCCATCATCACCACCACCACTACTACCACCACCTCATGGCGATACATTGCAATGTAAACAGTCACAAAAACTTCCAGTGAGAACAATACTGCCTCATTTTCTTTCATAATTTCATTCTCTATCACAGACATAAACATTACGTTACATATCTATTTTAATTCACTTACCTTTTTCAAATATTTATTTATAGTTGTTTGGTGTAGATTAGATTGGAAGTCATTTAATTTTCGTGGCGTTTATGTTGTTTATCGTTCTACATTTTCATTTAAAAACAAATGTCAAAAAATGAGCTGAACATTAATTTTTTTTATCACCATAATTTGTTTAGTATTTTAAGATAACTCATCTCAACTGTGATACAGATCTGTGATATATCAAGAAAATATATATGATTCATTATATCTGATATTATATTTTGGTCAGACATGCTTCTTGTTTTTGTTTTTTGTAACTTTTAAAAGTAATTCTACATTCTATGTGTGGACGAATGTTTAGGTTGTAGTAGCCAAATTGTAACAGCCTCTATGAAACATTTAACAAAAATTTCTCCTCGAACCACAGGAACGTTCCGAAAAGGCCACGGCTAGTCTGCAGGTTTGGTGCCATCACTGTGTTCAAATTATATACTGTTTACAGTGTGGATCCTTCATTTAGATTTTTCACAATTTTAAATTAGATGAAACGGGGTTAAACTTTTGGCCTTCTTTTGCAGATCACAAGCCCGCACAAATGAAATCCGCTGAAGTCATTGTGAAACAATGCCTGCAACAATTATTTTTTAACAAATTCAATACTAAATTTCACCACGTTTGCGGTGTGGTTCCATGTTATTCGATTATTTCTACACAATCTGTCCTTCTGCTACTATCGTCGACTCCGATAGTCCAGTTTTCTTTTTTTTTTACCAATTTGGCTCCTGCAACTTTTAGGTCTATTAATTATTATACACCCAATAACCCTGCTGGATGGATGAAATGAACTCTCTCCAGTTTCACAAGTTTAAATGGATTTCGTGTAGCAGCGTCTCGGGACAAATTACCACTACGGTGGAACGTGTATGATCTCCGACGATTATAAGAGAAAGTACAAAAGAGAAGTTAGCTGAATTTTTTTTCAGCTGTGTACACAATAATGCTAAATATTATTATTGTTTTAACTTTTCTAGAATGTTAGGCCCGATCTGATGACAGACTTGAAATTTATATATGGGCTCAAAACCCTAACAGACATAACAGTGTGGTCTTTTCATAAAAAAGGCTGTACATCTCGATATTTCTCCAAAGTTCAACTGTTGCTACAGTATACGTCAAAAGCTTGAAATTTCCCCACAGAGTTGTAACGGAGAGTAGATGCTTCATGAATAAAGCGCATATATCCCTGTGATTTCTTTTAATATATTCGGATTAGACTAGTAAATGAGTTCAGTTTTATTCAGTTGATGACACTGAAAGACTTATTCCCTCCTACCTTCGGTGTTGTCAAAATACAGATGTGGTTTGCCAGATTAATATAATATTCAAATGTAGGAATATAAATAAATGATTGATATGGGGAATTCTCGTCAGTGCTTCTATTTGATGGACTGATCCCAGCCGAGCTTTAGATTAAAGCACTCACTGGTATTCAAAAGAAACTTTACATGAGTGCAATGGGCCTACCGAATGCTGCCTGTTGAGCAACCAAATATAACGAGAAGTCGGCGTTTTGTAATAATAGGGCTCCCCAAGTGTTTTGAGCTGTCATAACTACAAAATGATCTCACAACCTCAAATCTTATTTATTTCAAAGCCCGTATGCCTGTTATTATGCTATAAACCATTCTTGGTTATTATGTATGCAGGGTCATCCGGGCATCTCAAGCCATAACTACAACAATCATTACTTCCGTTTTGTATTTTTTTCATTGTCAGAGGAATATGCTTATATGATATGGTCTGATATGTTGGCTTTTATTGACTGGTGCAGTTTTTTTTTTTACTTTTCGGAAGCGAGATCTAAGGACACAATCACACTATTAGTTACGCTTACGTCTTATTTAAATCGGAACTGAGCTTTGCTGGAGTTGACCAGTTAAGAACAGTCTGTTGTCCTAAATTCTTATATCTGCATTATATTTAAATGACGACCTCGATCATATGACAAGCTCCAAAATGAGACAGTTGTCCTTTGCTATTCAAGCTTGTAAATTCGCATTTAATGTCAGGCAGTGCACAAACAACTTTTCAAAAAAATGTATTTACGATTACCTAGGCCCACCTTGCAAGTGGATTTAGCAAGTAATATTCTGTTGCTGTAATAAGATATTTTACACATTTTTTATGAACAAAAATTCTATAAAGGGAATTTTTTTTTAGCTCTTCACCCCCGAACAGCTCGAGGTGCTTTACAGTAAATACACTACTATCAGAAGCACACATCGTTTTACACACACACACACACACACACACACACACACACACACACACACACACACACACAAACACTTACACACATGCACTACATATTATCAGCATACATGCAAAATTTCATAAAAGAAAGAAAAAATGACAAGCATTTATTGCTTTGATAATCCAGCCTTTAATAAAAACCACAGACTTCCATAAATAAGATAATGCCGAAGGGTAACGGACTAATCCCAGTATATGCTTATCTCATATTATTCATGTTATTGCGATTTTCACCTTATATAATAGCCGAATTCCATTGTTCTATTTATGTGATCATGCTGAGTATGCACCGTACATTCACCTTTGGGGTTAAAACGAGCAGGCCGTGGGTTTTGCATAAACTCAGAGAGCTTATAGTAAAAGCTTTCCCTTTTCGTCACTATAAGCTCTCTGGCAAAACAGACCAAGCAGCAACTAGGAGGGTAGGCAGCCAATAGACAGCAAAGATACATACCACGTGACCACATGAACTCTTGCACAGGGTTGTGAGCTTGACCCTTATGTATTCTAGAAAGTGCAGCAATGACTCTTGATCCGACAGTCACGTGCCCCCC
>JAWQUT010000423.1:408592-431875 GCA_033807755.1 Ellobium chinense | reverse complement strand
ACCACCAACAACACGAAAAGCACCATCATCATCATCACGACCACATATAACAATAATAAGACCACCATTACCACTACCAACAACAACAAGCAGGCCACCAACAATGAGAACATTAGCAGGGAGAAAGCAGGAGGGCAGGAGACTGAGAGAGAGAAATGGAGGAAAAGAAAAGGGCAGTGACGCAGCGATCTGGAGAAAAGAAACATAATAAATGGATAAGACAACGATATTTGAAGGGGGGGGGGAGGAGCAAATCTAAAGGAAAGATCGGACAATGGAAGAAACAAACAAGAGAGAATGGAAAGGGAGAGAAGAACAAGTAAAGCAAAGAAGCGTCAGTAAGACAGAAGATGGACAATCCGGAGGATGTTACCATCCTGATATAGTCCTCTTCTTCTTGATCTAAAGTTGATCCACCAAGTGACCATGTCCTGGCAACTCTTTCAGCATCTCCACAAAAGACTCGACACTGATACGCTTGGAGGGTGAGGGCTCCAGTAGGGCTTCCAAGTAGTTCCTGTGTGGATGAATGAATGAATAAATGGATGGATGGATGGATGGATGGATGGATGGATGGATGGATGGATGGATGGATGGATGGATGGATGGATGGATGGATGGATGGATGGATGGAAAGATTAGTAGATAGTTTATATGGATGATTGAACAGGTAGTAGGACGAACGGCATGAAACAAAATTTTAATTACGAGGACGAACTGATGAAAGAAACCAGAATGAAAATATGATAATGAGAAGGAGCGGGAAGACAATAGTAACGAAGAGAATAATGATGTTGAATCGAAGAATACAATGATAAAATCAACCATGATGAGATTTAATCAGGAAGACTTCTGATGAAACGTTTAGAACCGTGACTTAACATCTTTAGCTATTGTATAAGTCTTTTATTAATGATGTATCGGGTTGAAGAAGTGTTTTAAAACCTTTATCTTATCTCATGACAATGTATGTAAAAATGCTGATATTTTTTATTTTCAAAAGTTTTCGTTAAATCTGGGCATAACCCTATTTAATTTCAGTGACGATGATGATGACGATAACGATAATAATGATGGTGATGAGATGACGGAAACAATAATAATGATAATACCTAATATTCCTAGGAAGACGGGTAGCACACCACTTCACCTCTCGCAGGTAGTTGTACAAGATACTGGGCTTCACCAGAAAGACCAAACCCCAAAGCAGCACCCCAAGAGAGTAGGCATCCAGCTGAAAATTACAGTAGAACAAAAATGAATCACCAAATACGTTCACAAGCAATGCCGCTGCATTACATCATTACATCTTATTGTAATCGAAGAGTCAGTAATTACTAGGGGTTATATAAGAAATATTGTCCTCCTAATGTGTAAAACATAGATTGCAAGCGGAGTAACTAAAAATACCACACAGTATTGAGTGATTCATATGATGATAAAAACAATGGACGTATACATTATTTTAGAAGGCTCTTGCAAGATGATTAAACTACAAAAATATAGTTTATTTCTGCTGCTTTTCAGATATTAGATCATATCAAAAATTAATTAGCACAATCGTTAAATGTGATACTAAACTTGAACTATATAGACTCTCGTGTGGACCGATGTAAGTATAATGTCGGCCGACATTAAAGGCAGGGAAAGATATTATTTTAAGAATGCTAGTGATAAGCTCCTGCATAATGAAAGCGGCACTCAACACTCACCAGCGAGTTGAGAAAGTTTTTAAGTATTTACACCTGCTGAGGTAAAACTAGTGTGAAGTTTACGTGAGCAGGCACTGTCCGGATGCCAGACTTATAATATAAAATCATTACAGTTAACAAAATAAACAAGCAAAAGATTTATGGACACAGTGATAGAGAGAGACCAATGACAGATACAGTACGACTGATAGAAAAACAGACAAGAAGACATAGCAAGAATTCCTACCTTGAATGGATCAATCTCCGAATCTCCTGGAACGCCAAAGGTCTCTGGTGCCCGATAAGAAGGAGTTCCTCCACAATGTCTTAGAGCAATCGTCTTCTCGTCGGCAGGAATTTCAACGGCAAGGCCAAAGTCTCCAAGGATGGCGTTCTTGTCCGAGTTGATGAAAACGTTCTCCATCTTCACATCACAATGAACGATCCTTCGTCCATGCAGGTAGCGGATGGCACAAGCGATCTGCACCAAGTAAAGATCCACCAAGTCCCGGTTGACTCTAACGTTGTTCAGCTGTGACAGTAGAGTTCCGTTGGTGTAGAATTCCATGCAGATCGCCAAGTACTGTGGGCACCGTCCGGCCACAAGAAATGTGTTGATATGGGGGTGACTAACACGTTGCATGATGGACACCTCTGTAAGAAATGCCCTTTTGCTTTTAGCGCCTCCATCTGGACCTAACAGTGAAAATTTCTTGACGACTCTCTGAAGTTTTATGTTGTCCAGTGGTGTCGCAAGCATCACTTCTCCTGAAAATCCACGAGCCAGAAGTGGACCGGGTTTCAGCTTCAGCTCTGTAAAGAAGTCTCCATCCATGTCAAATACAAGGCGATCCATTTGGTTAGCTGCCATTTTCAAGCTGTAGATGAGTGTCTAGATAAGGATAGACTTGGAATATGGGGAATGAGTACTGTGAAAATACCGTGGTAGAATAAAATTGGCAATGATAAAGCAGTGCGTACTCAGCAAAGGCTTGATACGAAGTGAGGAATAAAGAAAAACTGCCCATGTTATATAGCCCGCCTTGAAATCATGTAGTGGGTAGAGCGTCCTCCATCTATTCTACCTGTCGAAATTTACCTCTTTGTCCTTCATCCCTGCACGCTCAACCTCACGTCACACTCAAAGCGGTAATCCGGCGGTGATCATAACTTTTATGCACCGACACTGACCAGACTTACCTCCTCAACTGCGGCTAAACCCAAGACGATAATCCTGCTTTGATTTTTTTATGGAAGCGCGGACATCGACTCTCTTAACCTTGTTGGCTGCGGTCATGGGCAGGGTGGTAATCCTACTTTGATCTTTTCCTTGAAGCACCGCCACTGACCTGCTACTCGATCGGCGGTATCACTTTGAAGGCGATAATCGGCCTTCCATAATTTATTGAAATACAGTGTACCAACATTACTGCTCGACCTCAACTGCTGAGATCATAGAAAGGAAGACAACCCGGCTCTGAACTCTTTTCTTGAGGCTCTGTCTATACTGACTAGATGCTGGATCTCAAACGCTGCAGTTACTGTGAGGACAAAACCCAAATTTGAACTTTTCCAGGAAGAGCCGATATTGATCGGCTTCAGAAGCAGAGCGGATTATCTGCTTATAAAAAGACGTTTACAAGTCTTATTTTAAAGTCTTTTCATCGAAACTGAGACCAAGCGGGCACGGTGGATACTCCTAATAGTTTGTTTTCAAATACAGGTGTGTGGCTATGATAGCTAACCAGTTTTAGAAATGCAGTCGACTACGCTTTATACATGTATTTAGGAAAATCGTAACTTCTGATATTTCGCAAATTTCTTTATAATGTCCCTGATTAAATACAACTCTTTTTAATCGAAATATCTTCTTTGCTCCACAGAAGTTGTGGTTATATGGAATTGACTGCATTTGCAGCGTAGTCTTTCAGTTTCAGTAAAGTTGAAAAAAACGTTTTAATACAGACCTCACTTACTCGAATCTTTCACCTACCGATTGAAAACTTTCTTTTTTGAAATCAAAATTACCGAACAAACTAAAAACATCACATGAACTCAGTTGTTTTTTTTTTAGTTGATCCATGAAAATTTTCTGTTGTATTGTACTACTGTATGTAATCTTGAGTTAGTCTATGCGATGGGTGTTAGTTTTTAATCAATTTATGTAAGGGGAGGTGAAATGGTTTCAGGATAGAGATAAAGTACGGGATGGAGCCTTGCAACGGATGTAGACTAACGGATGTCTACACAGCAGCACTGAAAAACTTCAGGCAATTAAAAGCGTCTATAAATATAATATGTATTATATAACTCCGATCAAATGCTTTCGTCTTTGAACTAGTGAAATCAAAGTAGGACTGGGAGTGCAAGAAACAAATTCTAAGTTCTAATCAGTGAACGTGTACAGTAAAAGAGTGACATGCTGTTACTTTACTTGGTTGGAACAAATAAAAGTGTATTGGACTTAGATATGCTATAGCGGCTATACCCTTCGTGTGTAGACAACGTTGCAACATGAAATTATGAATTGCATTGTCTTTGGAAAGGTACCATGTTTATTTTATTTACCCTCGGCCAAACCGTCACATATTAAAAGAAAGAAAGAAAGAAAGAAAGAAAGAAAGAAAGAAAGAAAGAAAGAAAGAAAGAAAGAAAGAAAGAAAGAAAGAAAGAAAGAAAGAAAGAAAGAAAGCAGATGCCGTCGGTTTAGCTTCTAGATAGAATACAAGGGATCTTGTTGAACACACAGCACCATAAAAATATTTGCTTCTATGAACCTGCACAGGAAAGGGGGCTGTAAGGTAGGGGGATTAAGGCCCTTTCAATCCCCTGACACTATAGTTTCAGATCCCAACCATTTCTTGACATCATTCTTTCTCTCTTTAATTGCCGTATGTGAAGGCAGATGACACTTTGCCCCTGCACTGTGAATATTGCTTGCAACACATTTGATGTCCCTTGAGGGGGGCTGAGCCTACAAATAACAATGAGATCGGGTCTAATGTCTTCACACTTGACATTTTATTTTCGTTCCAGTTGCGTAATAGACGTTAGTGACAAAGTATCATTAGTTGTCACAAAAGATCACGAACTGGAAGATGCCAAGAAGGCAGCAGAAGCCAGGACAAAGAGATCGGAATGGCTTAACCTCCACCTGTCAATCCCCTTCTCCTTGTAGATTATAATAAACTATCTTAGAAGAAATACTGGTGGTCATTCTCTGAATAAGGTCACCTTGCCCCTGAGGGACTGTAAAATAAAATCATATTAGTCATGAGGCTGAGAGTCATATTCGATCTATTCTATACTGTATAGAATTGATGCCGCCCGAAGCTCCACTGAAGAGCGATTGTAAGTCTTAATGAACACGGGAAGAAGTAATGACTTTTCAAACAAAATTTCACCTGAAATATAATCGATTCCTGAGTCGTGTGTATTCGTTAATAGAATACACTGTACTCCCAAACTGCATGAGCTTCAACGTGAAGATTTGCTTTGTTTTACGAATTAAAAGTATTTTCTATGAAATGCAACCTGTCACTGAAGATATGTGAATAGAAAAGTCCCACAAGTTTTTATTATTTCTTTTCAATTACAGTGTCATAAAACAAAATATTTCTTAATGGTGAGTCTTTTCATGAACAGAGAGAGAAACTGTTATTAATTCTATTCGTTACAGTATCCATAATAGAATAACTTGGTGGACTTCTTACAGGTCGCGATACAGTGTTTTTCCGTGGACATCCAAATTCTTTGTTCTTCCAAACAACAGGTGTCAAAATCACCGTTCGTCCCTGGTACTCTCAAACTGTCGTTCTTTTGTGTGTAGTTTCTTTCTTTATGTCTTTCTTTGCTTCTTTATTTGTTTATTTGTTTGTTTGCTTATTTGTTTCTTTGGTTTTTTCTTTCTTTCTTTCTTTCTTTAATTCTTTCTTTCTTTTTTTCTCTCTTTCTTTCTTTCTCTCTTTCTTTCTTACATTTAATCTTACTTGTTTTAAGTTTTTCTTTCTTACATTTAATCTTACTTGTTTTAAGTTTTTCCTTCCTCATTTCCCTTTGTCTTTCTTTACCACATTTTATTTGATGTGAAAAGTTTGTCCGAAGGCCCAAATAAAATAAACTTGAAACTTTCCCGGAGACAATACTTTGCATTTTATTGTCATATTTCAGCTTTGCTTTCTTCTGAGCTCAAGTGATTACCTACACAGGGTATAGCCGCTATATCATTTCTAAGTTAAATACACGTTTTCCTATTGCAAAGTACAGAAAGTCAGTCTTTCACAATACATGTTCACTGGTTAGAATTTGTGCCTTGAGCTTCTATAACCTTTCTCTACTAATCGCTATTTTAATTTCACTACGTGAAAGATTTGGCCTTATTATAAACAGTTGTCAATATTTCGAATTCCCTACATTTTGTTATTTTTTCAGTCACTTTTTTGGCCAGGCTTTCATTAGTATAGGTGAAATATCTAAACGACAAATGATTATGAGTACTTGCAGGGTTACCAACCGTAATTTATCCTATTTTTCCAGCCATCCCCACTTTCCACTGCAGAGATTGTCATACAAGTCGCCCTTATTGCATGGACCAGACGTACAGTAGAACACGATAAATATGACATTTTCAGGAGAGATCGAATGAAGAAGCTGAGATCATGAGGTGTTTGAATTCTCTAGGTATATTTTAAGGGATAAACAAAGAAAGAAAAATAAAAACAAGAAACCTATAGCTTTGCGAAATGTGGTTGAAAATTCGAATATGTGAAGTTCGAGGATGGGATTGTTTGCTATATTTTTTTTACAACTTTACTCTTTCGATATTATATATACGGTGAGTCTCCAGTTTTGTGGGGAGATCGCGTTTCATTAGGACACGTTACGACAACTACGTTTCAAAGCTTGCCATGAGCATTTAGCTGTCTCACTGCATGAGATCACACATCAGACTCAGAGGACGGTTGCCTTGCCCGCGTGATCTGATTGCCACGCACGTTCACTGCCCTGAGGCGTGGATGATACGAAGAGTACAGGTGGCCGTGGTCACCATTCGACGACACTTTTGGGTGGGCGGAGTTCGTGCAGGAATGACAGATTTTCGGTGACACGCCAATCGTGGGCGTGGACTTCAAGTTAACTGTTCCTACTCAGCTGTGGGTATATAAGAGGGGAATTTTTCTTAATTTCATCATTACGCACTGATTGCTGTGTTTGAATCTTCTCACTACGGTATTCAGCATTTCCATTCAAATTTCTTTACCCGTCATATTGTTTTATCAACAAGAGTGCATTAAAAATGTCAGCATCCACTACATCGTCTGCCATGGTCTACGAGCTAGACAAGGATTTCTTTACTGAACTGGGCCTGATTCCTGGCAAGATCTTGAGAGCTGGACTGTATGTGCAGGTGATGCTCGCCGCCCCCAAGAATCGACCAAATCGCCGACAAATCGTCAAGAAATTCAGCCTCACGGATGAAGATGGTGGCAAAAAGAGTGAGAAACTTTTCCAAAAAGAAGTCAGCATCATGAACCATCTCAAACATCCTCACATCGCCAAGATTAACATGGCAGCGCATTGTTCTGAATATCTTGCCATCTCTATGAAATTATCTCCCAGTGGAACTCTATGCAACATCCTGTGTACCTTGTGTAAGAACAATCTTTTAACTGACTTGTATCTGATGCAAGTATCATGCGCAGTCAGATACATGCATGGACAGAGAACAGCTCATTGTGACATCAAGCTCGAGAATGTCTTTATTGATGCCAACCAGAACGCAATTCTAGGAAACTTTGATGACGCCGTGATGATTCCCAGACACCTGAAAACTGTGGAATTAGGAAGGTGTGGAGAAGGAACCGCTGCCTATCGAGCACCTGAGGCAGAGGATGCTTCTAATGACCTAAACATTGATCCATTCAAAGTAAGTACAGCTGCTTGCCCTTTATGTGTCCAGGAGAACCTCAATATTACGTACTCATTTACGTAAAAAGTACACCTTGTTATTGAATACGAATTTCACATGCACAAATTTATTTTTATTCAGTCATTTCGTTTTTCAGGATGACTTGGATATTAAGCAAACTTCAATAATAAGTATAGTTTTTTCATGCACCAAGGCATATTTTAAAAAAAAGATTATACCACTGTCTTTGAGGATATTCTTTTATTTCAGGGAGAATCGGTGATATAGATCGCAATTCTATTATTTATAATACTTATTTTAATTATTAAAATACAAGTTGTGATAAGAAAGACTATACATATTATTGAGATATACTTAATATCGAAGTCCACCTCAAAAAGCATATGCTAGAATAATAATGAATCTGTTCATACTTACTAATATTTTTTTAAAAAATGAGTACTTAATTAATATTGAGGTTCCGTTCTATCTTTTCCATTTTATTTCTTACTAATTACCTTACTTGACCACTAATTTATGACACCATCAACCAGAATGAAAGAGGGGGGTGGGAAAAGGGTTCGGAAATTTCCAAGTTTGGATGAAATTTAGCACATATTACTGGGCTTAAAAAATGACAGTGCTAATTTCATATTTAAATTTTTATTTCATGGTTAAAGATCTCTTGGGATACTATTATTAATTGTTATCGCCAAGAAATGATTCTTTCTAAGACAATCATTTTGACAGGCTGTTCGCTCCTACTGTATATTCTAAAAAGCTAAAAGACTATTTAGAGTATACTGTATAGTAATGACTTTTCTATGAATCATAGATAAAGGGCTCAGCTATCAAACTGGCTAATTTGACAGCCTTTGAAGTTTGAAACTTTACCTCCAGAACTTAGCAATGGCACTTTTAAGATTCCATAAAAGAATGACACTTTTAGGATTCCATAAAAGAAGTCTGTCTTTTAAGCTTCCAAACTCTATGTACTAATGCCATTTAGATAAATATAATGCATAAGATATGGTAACAAGAGGCATACATAACTGATGGGTCTATATATTTTACGATTACAAATGTGTTTAATCTTCACGTTGTTGTTTTTATCTTTTTGTTTTAAAATCTAGCAAGCCAAAAATTTCTCGATGAGTACTAAAGACTAAAAATTTAGAACCAGAACTCTGATGCAGTGTTTGTTTTAGTTTAGTACAGTACCAGTCTTTTACACACAGTTATAACTGTCAACAATTTTCAGCCATAATGAACGCTTACTGTATCTTATTATTGTAGAATCAGACATTGCTGGTTGTCAAGGATCCTTTAAAAATACTTTTCTAGCTCCAACCACACCCACACAACAGAAAGCGTCACGTATTATGAGTAATAAATGCTAGGATTTACTTTAAAAGCGACTTTTGCCCAAACTTGTGTCTTACCCCTGCCTTACGATCTCGAATACATCACGAACTCCAATTTATTTTTTAGCTGGTTCTGTGCAATTCAAAATCGTAAGATTATATTATGTGCATTTGTAATTCCTTCAGTTTGTCTCTATTTGCCGTGAATTCTGGCGGCAGGAGGGGCACCAAATTATCCATTTTTATGACGCACACTGCACTTATATACATAGTTATTCTTCACAGATGGCAGTTAAAATTAACTTCTGCGTCTGTGCTAGTGAATCTGAATTTCTTTTTGTATATTAGGAAAGGGATAAAAGGTATCTTGTTCATCATCACTAAGTAACAGTTATATACGCGGCCAAAATCGTGCGCCGCTGAAACTGAAATTCTCCAGGATAAACAACAAACACTCACGCATATCTGTCTCGGAAACACGTGCTATTTTGGGCGGGAAAAGTGAAAGGAATGGAACAGAGATCGAAATGGAGTTTCTCAGACGTGAACGGGATAAATGTAACTGAATTGATCGTTTCGGCTGAACAGGGAATGGAACGCAGTTCCCCATTTTTCGTCAACGTGCCCAACCTTGGTAAGCGGGCGTTAGCCTAGACACCACACTTAAAAACCGCATTTTATTATAATTATTATTATTATTGTTTATATGTAAAAGTACAGAATTTTTTTCACATGCGGAACGTTGCGATTAAGATGCGTCGACTCTGTATAATAAAGTAGGGCTCCACAACTTAAAACCACAATAATAGTTGAAAACATAAACTTTATTTTCTGTTACAGCATGACCTATATTAAAGAGAAGCAAATTGTGACAAATACTACCGTTTTTTGCTGCTTAAGGTTTAATTTTTTTATCATTTGTAATTGTTAAAAAAATTTTCTAGGGTAGCGTGCCTCAGGATTTTACTAGCCTACATGACCTCTGACGATCGCAGTGACCTCCTTCGTATGTATTTAGGCACCGCTTCCTCATTCCCCCTCAGATGACATTGAATTTCATGGGTCGGCCTCTGAATCGAGGCATGAGATTTATATTAAAAACATCACCTATAGCAATCATAATTGATTTGTGGTATAAAAATGACCACACACTCACTTTCCATTTGTCCTCTTTCAGCTTGATGCCTATGCTCTTGGGGTCTTACTTTGGGGAATGTCCTTTGGAATGAAGCCTCACTGGGATTTTGATTATTTGCCAGAGCTCAGAGCAGATGAACATCTCGTCAACAGGGACCACAGGTATCATCATTAATATCATGAATATTATCGTAGCTTTTACATCACCTTCATTCAGCTGATTTGAAATATTTCTGTGTGTATAATTATACAGTATAAATTTGTGCAATTTATTTTGGTGGATGGGGAGTGCGAGTGGATAAACGTGAGAGAGCACCCGAAATATTTTCTGAGACAAAATTCGTATCGACAGTTTAAAAAAAAACAAAACATAAAACCTGGAGACATACTGTTTCCACCCAAATTTTGAAAAAAGCTTCATTATCTTGAAGTCCTAGAAATAATATATTTTGCAATTTCTGCGCTATGATTTCTGTAAAGTCCTCTATCGCTTCATATATTCTGTTTTTTTATTGTTTTGTTTTTTTTATACATTTCTTTCTTTGTGATCGACAAAAGAACGCCCCAAAATTTTTGGTTCTGTCTTTTAAACACGGATGACAATAATATATGTACGCGAAAGATAAGGTCCAAGTATTTTTATTTGAGAATACCGTCCCCCTTCTCCTTACCAGACAGTGTTACTGATTTAGAAAAGCTTAACATTCATTCATTCATTCATTCATTCATTCATTCATTCATTCATTCATTCATTCATTCATCTCTCTGTATATCTATTTGTTGATACATGCATGAATACATCTATCTATCTATCTATCTATCTATCTATCTATCTATCTATCTATCTATCTATCTATCTATCTATCTATCTATCTATCTATCTATCTATCTCTGTCTGCTGTCTGTCTGTCTGTCTGTCTGTCTGTCTGTCTGTCTGTCTGTCTGTCTGTCTGTCTGTCCCTGCCTTGTGTTCATCATTATCCCTCTGTCTGTCTATTCATTCATGTTATCTATGTATCTGTCTATTCAGGATGTACATAGAAGCTCTCCTCGAGCCAACCCCCTCACTGAGGATCAATGTGATGTCTTTGGTCAAGCAAATGAGAAAACGTAGTCCACATGGCCATCTGATCGATAGACTTTGAACTGGATGATCAAGATGATAGAGCTATTCCATGTATAGTGATAGTGAGTGAGTGAGTGAGTGAGTGAGTGAGTGAGTGAGTGAGTAAGTGGGTGGGTGGGTGGAGAGTGAGTGGGTTTAATAAGTGTACAATATATTGTATATATTTGTAAATGGGGATTTAGTTTGAATAAACATTTATACCATTGAGCTGAGTGGTTTGCAGTGTTCTGTTTTTGTACCGATTGTCGTGTACCTGTTTAGTCTTTGTGGCCGTGCGGTTTGTGCGTACTCAGTCCTTGGGAAGGACACTTCGCTTCCATTTCCTCACTCGACTCAGGTGTAAGTGAGTACCTGGCTTTAGAGCTTGGGGGACCAGGGCGCTGCAGCGCTGGCGACCAGCAATGACTTTGTTATGTATTTCATTTGTAATACTATGTATTTACATGTATGATGTGTTTTGTTATATGTGTTTGTATTATGAATGAGATGTGTAACACTTTATGACATTGTAAAACAATTTCCCTTCGGGATAAATAAAATTGTATTTATTTATTTATTTTATTTTATTCTGTAAATATCGTTTTCACTGTCCTTATTCTCTCTCACCAACTAATTCATAGTTCTCACTAAACTTATTTCCAAACCTCCTCTTTTCTGTACGTTTTCTCATCACAGTTTCTTCATAATGTTTTCTTGTCTCTCACTCCATTTTTTTGTATCCCATTCCCATTACCTTTGTTGTCCTTATTTCATCTTTCCATTCTCTCGTTCACTCCCATCTTTTCTTCTTACTTGTTTTTCGTCCTGGATTTTTCTTACCTCCTGCATCTGTCTATTCTGCTCGATCCAGTCATCTNAATCTCCCCCCCCCCCTCCTAATTTGTCAGTTTCGCGTTCCTTACAGCCTTCTGATTTTCTTTTATACCTTCTTTTAGCTCTCTCACCCTCTCTTTTCTCTCTCTCTCTCTCTCTCTCTCTCTCTCTCTCTCTCTCTCTCTCTCTCTCACACTTCTCTCATTTCCTCCTTCCTAAAATCCCAACTCGCCACAGCCTTCTGTCTTTCTGTAACTTTCAGATTGTCCTCACAAGTAAATACCGGTTGGCCAAAAACAGAAAGGAAAAAAAATTAATTGAAAGTCTAGAAGGAAACTGGACTGAAATTTTGTGCCCTATAATAAACATAATCTATAAACGCTGTAAGCTTCACTGGCCTATGCACTATATTTTACGTTTGTCAAAATTAACAATATGCTACTGATCAACAAAATGGCTTGTGGGGGCTAATGTCTGAGTGTCTGAGATATACACCTGGCATGCTATTGTTGAGACATGTGTTTCTAATTCTGTTAGTTATGACATATCGTTTACGAGATGTCTAAAATCAGCGGCATTATCAATAATACTGTATGCGGTTTAAAGACGTTAAAATTAGGATTAAATAAATTTTCCTCTTTCTAAAGCCCCCNCCCCCCCACCCCCCACCCGATTCTTTATGTCCTCGCAAGAGCTCGTGCTGCAAGTACACAAACACTGGAAACATGTTGAAATCCACTAGTCATGAGTCCTTGATTATGAAGCCAACTCCGCTCATTTGCAATCCTCATAATAACAATTTCCGCTTTATCGAAACATATATCCCTTGATAATTCTAAGTTAACTCCTTTTAATAACATTTTTTTCCATATCCCAAAAGAGTTGCAGTTGAGCGGAGTTGGATGCAATAATTTTTACTATCAAAATTAAACTCAGAATCTTGGAAAACCACCAAACAAACTCAAAAATCATGGACATAAATTTCAGGTCTCGAGGTTTTCAAATCATACACAGGAACACAGAACATCTTTATCAATATAAGAAGATAATTATCACACCTGTTTGATCACAAATTCATGATACACGTTGAATTATTATGAAAGATAAATAGAAAGAATTTAATGATCAAAGCTGACTGAGTAAGAATAGTTAATTTAAAGTCCACGCCCACGCTTGACATGACGTAGAACAATAGCATCACAGCTGTCACAGAAGATCTGTCATTCCTATGCGAAGCTCCGCCCTCCCAAAAGTGTAGTCCAATATGGTGACCCCGGCCGCATATGCGCTTCGTATCTTCCACGTCTATAGACAGCAAACATGGCGTGACAATCGGATCACGAGCTTAACCGTTTTCTGACGTGTCATCTGGTGCAGGGAGATAACCAAATTGTTGCAAACTTTGAAACGTAACTGTAGCAGCGTGTAGTAATAAAAGCGACTTCTCAAAAAAACTTTATAGTCACGGTATCCCTAGTAGCTATAGAGTTGAATACAGTGATGAATAACAATGACCATATAAAACTGGTATAACTAGATAATTTGTTGTCTCCAAACAGGATTCAACTTTATTTTCCTGATAGCTGGATTCACTGCCGAAGTTCTTAGAATGTATTTGGTTTTCTATGTGTCAAAATTTGTAAGAAGAACGTGTGTGGAGAGTATTTGGGCATACTGGATGAGAAGTATATAGCCAAAAATATATATATATGTTGGCATCTTCATTTCGTGACAATGTGGAATTAATTTTTTTTAAAAACTATTACTTAATTAAGGAGTTTATCATGGGAGAGGAGGTGTTCCATATAAGAGGTGCAAATGAAACCATATAGACAGATGGACCTTTCCCCTCTCAGTTTACACGGGCTTGGGACCGTCTCAGTGCACTAGTGAGTACACTGAGGCCTGATTAGGAAGGACGATAGACATGGGTGAGAGAAAGAGGAAAGGGGACCACCATAAAAAACCACCACCAACAACAACAACAAAATAAATCTCTCTCTCCTAATCGCCTGTTTATAATAAGGACAAATCTTTCATCTAGTGAAATTAAAATGGCGATCAGGAGAGAGAGATTATAGAAGTTCAAGGAACAAAATTAAACTAGTGAACATGTATTGTGAAAGACTGATTTGCTATGCTTTGCAACAAGAATACGTGTATTTGACTTAGAAATGATATAGCGGTTATATCCTGTGTAGCTAATCACTTGAGCTTAGAAGAAAGCAAAGTTGAAATATGAAAATAAAATGCAAAGTACTGTCTCCGGGAAAGTTTCAAGTTCATTTTATTTGGGCCTTCGAACAAACTATGGTAAAGACACACAAAGGGAGATGAGGAAGGAAAAACCTAAAACAAGTAAGATTAAATGTAAGAAAGAAAGAGTGAAAGAAAGAAAGAAAGAAAGAAAGAAAGAAAGAAAGAAAGAAGAAAAGAAAGAAACAAACAAACAAACAAACAAACAAACAAACAAACAAACAAACAAACAAAGAAACTACACACAAAAGACCGACAGTTTGAGAATACCAGGGACGAACGGTGATTTTGACACCTGTTGTTTGGAAGAACAAAGAATTTGGATGTCCACGGAAGAGCACTGTGTCGCGAGTCCATCTAGTAAGAAGTCCACCAAGTTATTTTATTATGGATACTGTAGCGAATAGAATTACTGTAATAACATTTTCTCTCGCAGTTCACGAAAGGACTCACCATTAAGAAACATATTGTTTTATTACACTGTAATTGAAAAGAAATGATAAAATCTTGTGAGACTTTTCTATTCACATATCTTCAGTGACAGGTTGCAGTTTAGAAAAAAATACTTGGCAAAATTTTAATACGTAAAACAAAGCAAATCTTCACGTTGAAGCTCATGCAGTTTGGGAGTACAGTGTATTCTAATAACGAATACACATGACTCAGGAATCGATTAATTTTCAGGTGAAATTTTATTTGAAATGTCACTACTTCTTCCCGTGTTCATTAAGACTTACAAAACGCTCTTCAGTGGAGCTTCGGGCGGCTTCAATTCTACACAAAATAGATGGAATTTGACTCTCAGCCACATGAATGACTGACTAATATAAATTTATTTACCGTCTCTCAGGGGAAGGGTGACCTTTTTCAGAGAAGGACCACCAGTATTGCTTTTAAGATAGTTTATTAATATAATATGCAAGGGGAAGGGGAGAAACAGGTGGCGGTTAAGGCCATTCCGATCTCTTTGTCATATGTTTGCTAGATTCGACTGCCTTCTTGGCATCTTCCAGTTCATGATCTTTTGTGACAACTAATGATACTTTGTCACTCCTGGCGATGAATTATTGTTGCTTGCAGGACAAACTGATGACCCTTGATGGGGTATGGGCTTAAAAATGAAGTAAACTCTGAGCTCTTAACATTTTGAATACTTTTCGTTTTGGCTTCAGATGCGTAGACGGACGCCACTTAATAGTTATTTCGTCATAAATTTGTAAATCATATATTTTTCTAATAAGCAGTTGTGAACATTCTAATCATAGAAGGACATTAGAACAGCGAAGAGTGTGTTTATTTTCTGACTTTAGAGAAAATAAAAGTAAATTTACGTTCTCTAATTACACAAACAACACTCTTTAAGTAGCAGTGGGAATACATTAATTGGAACAAGCTGGGAATAAATCAATAGTTACTGAGTTCTGTTGACTGCCTCTCGTTCTCCATGTAAGTAGAGAACGGAAGTTTACTTTTCTGTTCCCTAATGTTAAAGAACTTAAGTAGTGTCACTCTTCCTGTATAGTCCATATGCCATGCTACAATTAGAACGTTCACGGCTGTTTATTATAAAATAACTATCATGTAACGTCTATTACGCAACTGGAACGAAAATATAATGTCAAGTGTCAAGACATTAGACCCGATCTCATTGTTATTTGTAGGCCCAGCCTCCTCAAGGGACATCAAATGTGTTGCAAGCAATATTCACAGCAGGGGCAAAGTGTCATCTACCTTCACATACAGCAATCAAGGAAAGAAAGAATGATGTCAAGAAATGGTTGGGACCTAAAACAATAGCGTGAGGAGATCGAAGGGGCCTTAATCCCCCTACGTTACAGCCCGTTTTCCCGTGCAGGTTCATAGACTGTGTTAGAAGCAAAATAATCTTTATGGTGCTATGTGTTCAGCAAGTTCCCTTGTATTCTATCAAGAAGTTAAACCGACGGTATCTGCTTTCTTTCTTTCTTTCTTTCTTTCTTTCTTTCTTTTTTCTTTCTTTCTTTCTTTCTTTCTTTCTTTCTTTCTTTCTTTCTTTCTTTTCATATGTGACGGTTTGGCCGAGGGTAAATAAAATAAACAGGTTACCTTTCCAAAGACAATTCAATTCATAATTTCATGTTGGAACGTTGGTTTCTTCTGAGCTCAAGTTATTATCTACACACGAAGGGTATAGCCGCTATATCATGTCTATATTTGTTCTAAGTAATGTAACAGCAAGTCACTCTTTTACTGTACATGTTCACTGATTAGAACTTAGAATTTGTTTCTTGATCTTCTACAATCTTGCACTCCCAGTCGCTACTTTGATTTCACAAGTTCAAAGACGAAAGCATTTGATCGGAGTTATATAATACATATTATATTTATAGACACTTTTAATTGCCTGAAGTTTTTCAGTGCTGCTGTGTAGACCTCCGTTAGTCTACGTGAGATAGCTAAGCAGCAATTGATATTAAGAACAACCGTTGCAAGGCTCCAACCCCTACTTTATCCCTATCCTGAAACCATTCCACCTCCTCTTACATAAACTGACTAAAAACTAACACCCATCGCATAGACTAACTCAAGATTACATACAGTAGAACAATACAACAGAAATATTTCATGGATCAACTAAAAAAAAACAACTGAGATCATGTGATATTTTTAGTTTCTTCGGTAACTTTGATTTCAAAAAAGAAAGTTTTCAATTGGTAGGTGAAAGATTCGAGGAAGTGAGGTCTGTATTAAAACGTCTTTTCAACTTTACCGGAACTGAAAGACTACGCTGCAAACGCAGTCAATTCCATATAACCACAACTTCTCTGGAGCAAAGAAGATATTTCGATTAAAAAGAGTTGCATTTAATCAGTGACAATATAAAGAAATATGCGAAATATCAGTAGTTACGATTTTCCGAAATATTATAAAGCGGAGTCGACTGCATTTCTAGAACTGGTTAGCCATCATAGCCACACACCTGTATTTGAAAACAAACTATTAGGAGTATCCACCGTGCCCGCTTGGTCTCAGTTTCAATGAAAAGACTTCAAAAGAGGACGGAAACGTCTTTTTATAAGCAGATAATCCGCTCTGCTTCTGAAGCCGATCAGCATCGGCTCTTCAAGGAAAAGTTCAATGTTGGGTTTTGTCCTCACAGTAAGTGCAGCGTTTGAGATCCAGCATCTAGTCAGTATAGATAGTGCCTCAAGGAAAGAGTTCAGAGCCGGATTGTCTTCCTTTCTATGATCTCAGCAGTTGAGGTCGAGCAGTAATGTTGGTGTTTCAATAAAAATATGGAAGGCTGATTATCGCCTTCAATGTGACACCGCCGATCGAGCAGCAGGTCAGTGGCGGTGCTTCAAGGAAAAGATGAAAGTAGGATTACCACCCTGCCCGCGACCGCAGCCAACAAGGTTAAGAGAGTCGGTGTCGGCGCTTCCATAAAAAAATCAAAGCAGGATTACCGTCTTGGGTTTAGCCGCAGTTGAGGATGTAAGTCTGGTCAGTGTCGGTGCATAAAAGTTATGATCACCGCTGGAGTACCGCTTTGACTGCGACCGCAGCTGTGTGAGGTTGAGCGTGCAGGGATGAAAGACAAAGAGGTAAATTTCAACGGGTAAAATAGATGGAGGACACTCTACCCACTACATGAGTTCAAGGAGGCTATATAAACTGGGCATTTTTTTTTATTCCTGACTTCGTATCTAGCCTTTGCTGAGTACGCACTGCTTTATCATTGCCAATTTTATTCTACCACGGTATTTTCACAGTACTCATTCCCAATATTCCAAGTCTATCCTTTTCTAGACACTCATCTGCAGCTTGACAATGGCAGCTAACCAAATGGATCGCCTTGTATTTGACATCGATGGAGACTTCTTTACAGAACTGAAGCTGAAACCCGGTCCACTTCTGGCTCGTGGATTTTCAGGAGAAGTGATGCTTGTGACACCACTGGACAACATAAAACTTCAGAGAGTCGTCAAGAAATTTTCACTGTTAGGTCCAGATGGAGGCGCTAAAAGCAAAAGGGCATTTCTTACAGAGGTGTCCATCATGCAACGTGTTAGTCACCCCCATATCAACAAATTTCTTGTGGCCGGGCGGTGCCCACAGTACTTGGCGATCTGCATGGAATTCTACACCAACGGAACTCTACTGTCACAGCTGAACAACGTTAGAGTCAACCGGGACTTGGTGGATCTTTACTTGGTGCAGATTGCTTGTGCCATCCGCTACCTGCATGGACGAAGGATCGTTCACTGTGGTGTGAAGATGGAGAACGTTTTCATCAACTCAGACAAGAACGCCATGCTTGGAGACTTCGGCCTTGCCGTTGAAATTCCTGCCGACGAGAAGACGATTGCTCTGAGACATTGTGGAGGAACTCCTTCTTATCGGGCACCTGAGACTTTTGGCGTCCCAGGAGATTCGGAGATTGATCCATTCAAGGTAGGAATTCTTGTTGTCTCTGTCTGGTGGTAAGAATTCTTGCTATGTCTTCTTGTCTGTCTTTTCTATCAGTCGTACTGTATCTGTCATTGGTCTCTCTCTACCACTGTGTCTATAAATCTTGTGCATGTTTATTTTGTTTACAGTAATGATTTTATATTATAAGTCTCGCATTCGGGCAGTGCCTACTCACGCAACTTAACATTAGTTTTACCTCAGCAGGTGTAAATACTGTACTGAAAAACTTTCTCAACTCCCTGGGGAGTATTCAGTGTCGCTTCCATTATACAGAAGCTTATCACTAGCAGTCTTAAAATAATATCTTTCCCTGCCTATAATGTAGGCCTACATTATACTTATATCGGTCCACAAGATAGTCTACATAATTCAAGTTTTGAGTCACATTAAACGATTGTGCTAATTAATTTTTGATATGATCTAGTATCTGAACAGTAGCAGAAATAAACTATATTTTTGTAGTTTAATCATCTTGCAAGAGCCTTCTAAAATACTGTATACGTGCATTGTCTTTATCATCATGTAAATCACTCAATACTGTATAGTATTTTTAGTTCTTCGCTTGTAATCTATGTTTTACATATTAAGAGGACAATATTTCTTATATAACCCCCAGTAATTACTAACTCTTCGATTACAATAAGATGTAATGATGTAATGCAGCGGCATTGCTTGTGAACGTATTTGGTGATTCATTTTTGTTCTACTGTAATTTTCAGCTGGATGCCTACTCTCTTGGCGTGCTGCTTTGGGGTTTGGTCTTTCTGGTGAACCCCAGTATCTTGTACAACTACCTGCGAGAGGTGAAGTGGTGTGCTACCCGTCTGCCTAGGAATATTAGGTATTATCATTATTATTGTTTCCGTCATCTCATCACCATCATCATTATCGTTATCGTCATCATCATCGTCACTGAAATTAAATATTTTATAGTTCTGCCGATATTGAACAAAAACTTTAGAAAAAAAAATTATCATCATTTTTACCGTCATTGTCATCAGATAAGATGAAGTCACTTCTTCAACCCGATACATCATTAATAAAAGACTTATACAATAGCTAAAGATGTTAAGTCACGGTTCTAAACGTTTCATCAGAAGTCTTCCTTATTTAACCTCATGATTGATTTTATCATTGTATTAATCGATTCAACTTCATTATTCTTTTCAGTACAATTGTCTTCCCGCTCCTTCTCATTATCACATTTTCATGCTGGTTTCTTTCATCAGTTCGTCCTCGTAATTAAAATTTTGTTTTATGCCGTTCGTCCTACTACCTGTTCAATCATCTATATAAACTATCTACTAATCTTTCCATAACATCCATCCATCCATCCATCCATCCATCCATCCATCCATCCATCCATCCATCCATCTACACAGGAATTACTTGGTAGCCCTCCTGGAACCCTCACCCTCCAAGCGCATCAGTGTCGAGTCTCTTGTGGAGATGCTGAAAGAGCTGCCAGGACATGGTCACTTGGTGGACAAACTTTAGAGAAAGAGGACTACATATCAGTGTGGTAACATCCTCCTTGTCTGTCCATCTTCTGTCTTACTGACGCTTCTTTGTTTTACTCATTCTTCTCTCCCTTTCCATTCTCTCTTGTTTGTTTCTTTCATTGCCCCATCATTCCTTTCTTTAGTCTTGCTCCTTGTCCCCGTGCCCCCTCCCTCCTCCCGAAAATATCGTTTTCTTATCCATTTATTATGTTTCTTTCCTCCACATCGCTGCGTTACTGCCCTTTTCTTTTCCTCCATTTCTCTCTCTCAATCTCCTGCTTTCTCCCTGATAATGTTCTTATTGTTGGTGGCCTGCTTGTTGTTGGTAGTGGTAATTATTGTTATATTATGTGGTCGTGATGATGATGATGGTGCTTTTCGTGTTGTTAGTGGTTGATGGTGCTTTTCTTGTTGTTGTTGGTGGTAGATGCTGTCTTGTTGCTGTTTGTGGTGATAATAATCTTATTGTTGATGATCGGGGAGATTGAGCCTCTCTACTTGTCGTTGTTGGTGGTTTTGGGTGTGTTTTTGGTGTTATTGGTGACAATGGTCTAATTGCTGTTATTCCTGATGATGATGATGGTTTATAAGTTGTTGGTGGTAGTAGTAGTGATCTTATTGTTATGTTTGGTGGTAGTAATGGTAGTCTTGTTGCTTTTGGTGATGATGTTGATCTCATTGTCGCCGTGTTCTTTGTGGTGATGATTGTCTTCTTGTTGGTGGTGGTAATGCTAGTGGTGTTCTTGTTGTGGTGGTAATATTATCGTTATCGTTGATAGTACAGTGATGGTGGTCGCCTTGTTTGTGATTTGATGATAAGGGTCTTGTGGTTATTGATAGTAATGTTCTTGTTGATGGTGGTGTTTTATTTTGTTGTTGTTGTTGTTGTTTGTGACGGTTGTGGTGGTGATGATGGTGGTTTTCTTGTTATTACTGATATTGGTGGTGATTGTCTTGTTGGTGATGGTGGATTTGTTTTTGGTTTAGTTATGATGATGATGATGATGATGATGATAATGATGATGATGATGATAACGATAATGATGATGATGGCGGTAGTGGTGGCGTCCTGTTTGTTACATCCTGGTTGTGATTGTCTTGTTGTTGTTACTGTTAGTGGTGATGATTGTTTGTTGTTGTTGTTGGTGGTGGTGGTGATTTTGATGGTGGTCCCCTTTCCTCTTTCTCTCACCCTTGTCTATCGTCCTTTCTAATCAGGCCTCAGTGTACTCACTAGTGCACTGTGACGGTCCCAAGCCCGTGTAAACTGAGAGGGGAAAGGTTCACCTGTCAATATGGTTTCATTTGCACCTCTTATTTGGAACACCTCGTCTCCCACGAAATAAATCAATTGATTAATTAAGTGATAGTTTTTTAAAGAAATTCATGCCACACTGTCACGAACTGGCATAATATGAAGATGCCAATATTTTCTTGTTTTTGGTGGGTTTTTTTGGCTATATACCTCTCATCGCCCATTGGCATTAAGTAACAGTATGCCCAAATACTCTCCACACACGTTCTTCTTACAAATTTTGACACATAGAAAACCAAATACATTCTAAGAACTTCGGCAGTGAATCCAGCTTTCTAATTTATATTTTTTACACAATCAACTTATCCACCTAGCAACAACCACACAGATTAAACATGAGTGGCAAGCCCCCAAAATTCTGAGTCTACACCCATATTTGTGCCGCGGGTGTAAATTTTTATATTACATAAGATGCAGTAAATACACAAAGAAGAACATGGAGGGAAAAGAGCAAGTTGAGAAAATGTAAGGAGTATATAACGGAAAGAAAGAAAGAAAGAAAGAAAGAAAGAAAGAAAGAAAAAGAACTATAATATTAGCCTATTTCATTAATGTGAGTGTGAAGTTGAGAAAAAGAGAATGAGAGAGAGAAAGCGAGAGGAAGGGTAAAATGTGAATTGCTTGTTAAGTTGTTATGAATATTGTTTGCTTGTTTGCTCATTTACAAATTTACAACAAATTGTTGTCTGGACTTAATAAATTTATTGTTATTGTTTGCAACTTTCTCATTGTGAATATCAATGCTTTAGTGAGGAAATGAAGAATAATAGTGGCAGATTTTTTAATATTACGATAGTGGTATTATTTCTAATAGGTAAATTATTTCTGTTAATATATTCTAGCATTATCCAGCTAGAGTAAAAACATTTAAAGACTAAAAGACAACAAGGAAGTGGTGAGGCACAAAATTAAAGAATGCAGTGAAATTAATAATCCCTAGTACAAACATAAAACAGATGGATGACAAACAAACAGAAGGACATACAGCCCAATAGATAAGTGAAATACAAATAAATGGAACACAGACGTTTAGTCTTTATGGACTCTTTATTGATCTAGCACCCCACACTATCTGTACCTTTACCCTTAACAGAAGATTCTATTACCAACAAGCAAAGGAAATAATACAAACCTGAATAGCTTAGGATGTATTGGCATAGGGATTTTCCATACAAAAAAAAATCACGAAATCCTCTTCACAAAGAAAATATAGGCATAATTGTCCCATGTGTAGTAAAGCGCACTAAATCGTTATGTTACGCTACTCGTTGATACTTGTTCCCTATCTGGGTGTGGGGGAGGGGGGGGGTGGAGCCTGGCCCTGGGATTCTTGCATCTCGTTGTGTTTGCCGTCAGTTTTATAATACGTGCACAAGAATTGTCGCAATTTTGCCGTGCATTTCGTCAGGTTTTTTTTTTTGTTTTTTTGGGTTCAAACTTTCGTCATGTTCTTTGTTCTTTTAAGTTAGGTCTATGGTCCTAAAATTCTTCAATTGCAAGGTGAGGCAAAATAAACAAAAAACCTTTACTTATATGCTTTTCGCTTTGTGAAGATTATATATTCTCAGCACAC
The DNA here is from genome assembly GCA_033807755.1 of Ellobium chinense. Classification (NCBI taxonomy): domain Eukaryota; kingdom Metazoa; phylum Mollusca; class Gastropoda; order Ellobiida; family Ellobiidae; genus Ellobium; species Ellobium chinense. The sequence continues at coordinate 408,738 of JAWQUT010000423.1, read as the reverse complement.
CCCACTATATCTCTCTCATTCCCTACTCTCTCTCTCTCTCTCTCTCTCTCTCTCTCTCTCTCTCTCTCTGTGTCACACACACACACACACACACACACACACACACACACACACACACACACACACACACACACACACACACACAC
>JAWQUT010000423.1:399747-405218 GCA_033807755.1 Ellobium chinense | reverse complement strand
TTAGACGGTGGATTTGGAACTCCTACAGAAATAATAGCAATTAAACAACATCTATTGAATTGCAAAGCATCTTTTCAATAACAGTCATCACTCCGATGGTTTACCAATTCAACGGATTGCGATTTCAAAATTCCCCAGTTGAACAAGATCTGAAGATGGCTACTTTGCACGGCGAAGCGGGAACCAAAGTGACTACGGCGCATGCGCCGGACTCTTTCGTTTTGTTTTGCTCATTATTCGTTCAAATAATGCAGTGGAATTAGAGGTATGAAGATCCCAATGTATTTTTCACTGTTGGTTATATTAGGTTTTACACCTCTCATTAACTTATCCTGGGGTGCCGTGTCAAAATACTTTCCAAACATGTTGTTTAGCTCTTCTTCCAAATTTTGACACAAAGAAAAATGCGCCTGAACCAGTTAGATTTTGAGAACTTAGGCAATGAAGCAGACAACCTAATTGTTTAGGCCTTTTCACTCAGTAAACAGGGTAACCTTACCCACCTAGCAACAACCACAAATTTTATACTTGAGTGACTAAATCTTACCTATTCTGAGTCTACATAATATATATTTGCACCTATCTAAGCCTTTGAAATTAAAATCCAACCCCTCCCCCCCCTCCCCATGGCCAATATTCTGATTTTATAGGGACTATTTAAAATTGCATATTTTTATGCCAGGTGCTATTGGCATCTTCATACTTAGACGGTGTATCCACAATATCAAATTAGTGTGATATACGGTGTTTTTAATTAAAACTGTAGACTGTTTAACTGTCCGTCCTCAGATTTGGGCCGAAAATTTCCTTTGGTACCATTCGTCTATCGCCTACACGTACTTTGCAGCATGGCAGAATCCAGAGTTCCTACTAGACCTGTCAAAGTCTACAAGCTAGACGAAGATATTTTCCCTGCGTGCTGGCTTGTTCCTGGCCGAGTACTGGCACGTGGAATGTCCGGCGAGATCATGCTCGCCTCTGTACAAGGTAAACCACATCTGAAAGCAGTTGTCAAGAAATACCTCTTCGATACACATCTCGGCAAAATGAGAGTGAAGCTCTTCCTGACAGAAGTCAGGATGATGAAAAGTCTCCGCCATCCTAACATCGTGAAGGTTTCCATGGCTGCCATACACCCTGGGTACCTGGCCCTTTACATGGAATACTATTCCAATGGAACTCTGCTTAACCAGCTGGATGCGTTGGCTGTGAAGAAGCATTTAATTGACTTTTGCCTGGTCCAGATAGCGTGTGCTGTTAGATATATTCATGGCCAGAGGGTCGCACACTGTGACATTAAACTGCAGAATGTGTTCATAGACGCCAGGCACAACGCGATCCTTGGAGACTTTAGCGTGGCTGTGAGGATTCCTGATGACCAGAAGACATTGGAATTAAGAAAATGTGCAGGAACCGCCGCCTACCGAGCGCCAGAGGCAAGAGATGCGGCTGGTGACATCCAGGTTGATCCATTCCAGGTAAGTACGACCACTCATCTCCGTTAATTAGGAAGGAATTCCATGTGTGAACCATCCTCCAGCATGCGAGGAAAAACGAGATTATAAGATTAGAAAACGACTACTTTTCTTTCTTTGCCTATCACTCACCTAAAAAAAAAAAAACCCTCTCTTTTTATAACAGCCCCATCAAAATGATCTCTCTTTAGTGTGTTTATTGGTACAGGTCAGGAGCATGTTGTAGGATGGCCCACATATGGAATTTCTTCCGTTTAATTAATCTTGTTGTCACTGTTATTGCTGATATTGGTGTCGATGTTCTTGTTGCTGTTGTTCTTGTTGCTGTAGTTGCAATTGCTGCTGTTCTTGTTGCTGTAGTTGCAATTGCTGCTGTTAGGTTGTTGATATTGTTGATATTGTTGTTGATGTTGTTGTTGGTTGTTGGTTCTTGGTTCTTGGTGGATGATGGCTGGAAATGGTTGTTGATATTGTTGTTGATGTTGTTGTTGGTTGTTGGTTCTTGGTTCTTGGTGGATGATGGCTGGAAATGGTTGTTGGTTGTTATTATTGTTGTTGTTGGTGGTGGTGGTGTTGGCGATGGTGGTGGTGGTGGTTGATTGGTAAGTTGGTTGGTTAGTTGGTTGATTGAATTGGGTTGGGTTGGGTTGTTGTTGTTGGTGGTGATGGTGGTGGTGGTGGTGGAGGTTAATTGGTTGGCTGGTTAAGATGGGCTGGGTTGGGTTGGGTTGTAGCTGCTGTTGTTGTTGTTGTTGTTGTTGTTGTTGTTGTTGTTGTTGTTGTTCTTGTTGTTGTTGTTCTTGTTGTTCTTGTTCTTGTTCTTGTTGTTGACGAAACTTGTTATGTAAGTGAGCGTTGTACTTAACGCTGTCACCTTCAGTTCGACTTTGGGAAAGACCCTAAGGTGCAAACACAGTGGTTAACGTGACGGTGTAGTCTCACGTGACGGTGTAGTCACGTTAACGTGAGGTGAGCTACCAACAGAGTGGCTCTCGTTGATGTCCCGTTAACGTGACGTGAACTAGAGGGAGGAAAGACAGAGAGACAGAGTCAGAGGTTAGAGAGAGAGAGAAAGAGAGAGAGAGAGGAGGTAAAAAGGAGAAAGAGACAGACAGAGTGAGAGAGCGAGAGAGGGGAAGCGTGCGAGAAAGTGAATAGATAAACAAATGATGGATTTAAAAACAATGCCATTTACCGTCCAAATTAAGTTTTTCTCCAATCTCACTCCATTGCTTATTCAATTACACTCTATTGCAATAATTGTCGTTTGTCTTGTCGAATAAGGCTGGCCGCTTTTGCACCTCTTCAATTAATCTTTCAGAAGAGTCAATGATTTTCTTTGGATTTGCCGGAAGAAAGTCGGGAGGTTTCTATTGCAACCGTAAAATGGTCTCGTGAACTTTTTCTGCCGCGAGGTAGTAGATAGCCGGTAGACTGACGCGAGGTAACCACTCTGTTGCTAACGCATATTTTGGTAGTGGTAAATAAGATCTCCCGGTAAAATACTTCACGGGACGTTAGGTCACTGAGGTCAACTGTCGGTAACGAATAGAAAACGGATCTCACTGTGTTTACACCTTAAGCACTCTTTTTTTAAGTCAGCAGTGGCGTGGCTGTGGCTAGATGTCTATCTAAATTTCTGAGCGAAATTGGTTTTTTTTCGGGCTTTTTTTTTTTTTGGATTCATAGGTTCAAAGACAATTTGGAAAACGTGGTCAACTGCCGATAAAATAGCAATAGCACTTCCTGCGGAGTTAATACTGTTACTGAGCACCTGGTCTCCTGGGCAGTAATTATAATAAATGAAATCTGATGAGTGGATATTGCCGGAAAGGAGACTAAGGAATGTTTTCAATCAGTCATTCAGTCAGTCAGTCAGTCAGTCAGTCAGTCCTTCCCTCCCTCCCTCCCTCCGTCAGTACGTCAGTCATTATTTATTTGTCAGTTTGTTTGTTTGTTTGCTTGCTTGCTTCCTTGTTTCCTTCCTTCCTTCCTTCCTTCCTTCCTTCCTTCCTTCCTTCCCTCCTTCCTTCCCTCCTTGCACGCGTGCTTACTTGCTCGTTTGTTTGCTTGCTTGTTTGATCCCCGCTAGATTCATTTTGTAACAATGCAGTATGGGAGCATTTCATTTACAATTTCCTCAATACACCCATCCTTAAAATTGGTGCCTGGGTGGGAATTCCCTATTTATGTGGGCCATCCTACAACATGCAGGGAGACTCCAATATCTGAAAAGAACCACTTCTTTTTTTCTTTGTGTATCCCCCACAAGGTCTATAAAATGAATCGTTAGTGTGTTTATTACTACGGGTCAAGAACATGTTGTAGGATGGCTCACATATTATTATGGAAATCCTGCCGGTGCCTGGCTATAGGAACTGAAAGATAGTGATCGTCTTCTGTAAAACAGGTGCCGCATTTTTAATAATGCTACTTAGGGCAGGTAGAAGGGTGTTTGTAGATAAAGTTACCGAGTGAGCGGGCCTCTGAGTGTTTCTTGCCAAGATACGGGAGCGATGATGATGACAGTGATGATAATGATGACGATGATGATGATGATGATGATCTCACGTGACACTTACTACTTTGTAATAACAGAACTAGTGATGATAATAGGATGTTGTTCATGAGTTTTGTATCCCATGCAGGTACCTCTCATTCCACCCAAAACATTGTTACCCCACTGGGCCGGACCTCTTCCCCTCCCTCCCCCATCTTGGGTGCGTGCAAGTGTGTGCGCGTGTGTGTGTATGGGTGTGTGTGTGGAGGGGGGTGAGTGTGTGTGTGTGCGCGTGCGCGCGAGGGCGCGCGTGCGTGCGCGCCCTCTCTTTACTTCACAGCAACTCTTTACAACCAGTTTCTTAGTGACTTTTTATTGCCTGCTCACATCTTACTCGCTTTATCTCTCTATATAATATGCTATCTAGAATGTTTCCCGTCTCCCCTTTTATTCCGCCCATGTCACCATTCTTTGTAAATTTGAACTAGTCATAGTCCTACTCGGCTGCACCACGATTCAGCCCACTCTTCGTTTTGTTTGAACTTCCGACTTCAAAGGGTATCAACACCTTGGCCATGCAGGTAACCTCTTTTCAGTCCCGTATCGGTCAGGCCAATTGATAATGATACGCTTCGATACTAAACTAAAACTTTCCCATCTGCGTTAAACAGGCTTTGGACTGTCACTTTGCTTGTTTGAAAGTGGCCGCATTAGAAAGTTTTGTTGTTATCGTTGGCGGGAAGTAAATTTAATCATATTTAGGTTGAAATGCTAAAATTAATGCGTTATTAAAATCATTAAATCGTCTCATTTTTCGCAAAGTGACGAATACCGTAATTTTTGGTTTTCGTTTTTTGGCAGAAAACTACACAATCTCGATACCTCTATAATCTCGAAGAAGCGCTGTGTGCTGCTATTTATAGTTTTCGAGATATTAAGTGTCGAATAAGAAAAATTCTTAATGCCTTTGAATAAACGAACATCTTTAAACTGTTCTCCTGAAAAATCACGATTTCGCTCTTTCGGCACTATGCGAAAAATAGGACGATTTGTACAAAGTTGGAGGGCACATCTTTTTCGAGATCTGGCGTAGAAATTCGGTGAGATCAATTTCTCCGTCTTCGTATTTTTTATACAACTGTTCATTCTTCTTGTTCATACTTGAGCGTCTCTAAAAACCTGAAAATGTTTGGATGCGGACAGAGGTTCATAGAAAAGTGCATGTGAAATGCTTCGCATGCATTTGTAGTAGTAACATTCTTTTTTTGGCAAGGGTATCCGAATACGTAATTACAGGTCAAGAGGGCTGAAACGAGGTGTCGGCGAGTAGTGATCGGGCTGAATCGTGGTAAGCGCAGGTGATCGGGCTGAATCGTGGTAAGCGCAGGTAAAACTGGGCTGAAAGAAGGCGTTCCCTCCTACTCTACTGGTCTTTTTATAGTACACGTAATACGATATCTACTTTTAGCCTTTTCACGTTTTATTAACCTTCTTTC
>JAWQUT010000423.1:389747-392247 GCA_033807755.1 Ellobium chinense | reverse complement strand
TCCAGAAAGATAACGCAGATTTTTTTGTTTTAATTCAAACCATTTAAAGTTTTGCATTGAGACAAAAGTAAATCATCAATACACAAAAGATCAGTCAGTCTTCATAGATTCAGATCAGTTTGATCTTGACAAGAAAATAAATGAGAATCAACGAAACTATTAGAACACACATGGATTTTCTTTTTGTTGTTAATGGCTAAATTACTGTCATCTTTATTATTACAAGTATCATTATTGGCCATGAATTCCACTTCATTGTTACTTCCCTTTGATTTCCACTCAAGTTTTTTCTTTCCAGAGTTTCTATCATTTTCCTTGTTTTACGACCATGGGTAATCCTAATTTTGTCAATTAATTTTGCCACAATTCAAAAGCCAAAAAAAAAAGCATGAATAAAAGCGCTGTTACAACAATACTGTACATATTCATTCATTCATTCATTCATTCATTCATTCATTCATTCATTCATTCATTCATTCTCATTTATCATTAATGACATTCTATTTTTCCTGATGTACAATAGAAAATTGTCACAAAATACTGTATTAAGGGGTCATTTTCCTCAAGTAAGGAACAGTCACTCTCTCTCCAACCATATTCTAGGCGAAAGGGCGTTCTGACTGTTATTATTGCACGTCGAGTCTCTTCAGATCAAAAAGAACAATTCACAGACAAGAAAAGATGGAACACTTAAAGTTAGAGATAAAGCGCATTCTGGTGCCATGGTGCTGCTTTTCTAAATTCAGTCAGATTTTCTGGTAAGAAGATATATTGCATGAAAATGGGGCATGGGATTGAATGGCTATGAAAGAAACCATTCCCATTTCTCATCCACACAAATGTGAGATAAAATATCCTCGTTTAACTCCAAAAAATGAGACTGCCTACACAATTTACCTCATCACATTTTCAACTAAACCATGTGATTTTGTGACTTGTCCACTCAACTACTTCGTCTTGTATTCACCGATCTGCCAACCTTCCATAAACCTGGGATTATCCCGGATTCAGGATCTTCTATCATATCCCCGGAAACAACCAGAACTATATTTTAGATTCACGGATTTCCTGACCTTTTGCTGTGTCATGTGCCCAGAATGAAATGTATGAGCATCAAAACAACTTCACTGAAAAATGATGACCAAGAAATGCAGTGTCTTTTTACATTACAGTGGAGCACGGATAATGCATGCATCTTGGGACTGACAAAAAGTGTACTTCTTAACATAAATACGCATAAACCATACACTCAGCCTTAGAGGCCAAAAATTTGGGACCAAAAATACTGTGCTTACTATCCGTGTTTACGTACTAAGCATGTCCGTATAAAGTGTGCTCCACTATATTTCTAATCCATAATAAAATTTGCAAAACTTCATACATGTTTTCTGCACTGTGTAATCCCATACAACAATGAATGGTTCTTTGAACTATCCAGTGCAATTTTGTTAACTCCGACTTCTTGCCATTACTCCTCAGTTTTGACTTCTGGAATACTGATTCCAATCTCGGGTAAAGACAGACGCGTTACGCTCTCGACCGAGCCTCGCAACAAGCGCTTCGGTCTAAACCTGAATTGGGACCAGTCCATACTACAAAAACACTGATGAGTATTCTTCATTTCTCTCACCACATTCATCGATGATTTACTCTGAAACTTTTCATTACTTTGAAGGTCTTTCGTAATTGTACGGACTCAGCATATAAAATCCTCCCAATGTCTGGTCTCACCGAGAGGTAGCGTGTCTTCAAACAAATATAAACCCAGCTATAGCAGACGGCGTGGAACTGATCCGCCCCACCTCCCTCAAACCATCCTTCCACCAAAGAAACTCTCAAAACCAAACAGCTTATTAGCCCTTTGCTTATATCAGACCTTTCTCTCTACTCTCTACTCGTCTTTCGTCTTGCCATAAAGTGAAAGCAAGCTGTGATTTGGTAGGTCTGTTCATTTATGCAAATGCGACAATATGTAAATATTTTATGTACACCTAGTGTGAAGACTGAAGGCAAAACAGCAGAATGGCAATACTTATAATGTAATTTTAATGCTTAAAAAGTGATTACCAAATAGAATATGCATCTTAACTTGCAGAATTATACTTTCACTAAGGTTTGAGTGCACTTGACTTCGGGTGCGCCATCAAAAGTTGTGGTCTGAGGAAGGAAGATAAAAGATATTCCCTAGAATTCAAATGCGTTTTTTGTGCTTTCCTAATTTAATTTAATTCAATACATCATATAATCGGTCTCTGTGGCCACTTCCAGCATACATATAAAACAAGTAAATAATAACAATACATACAAAGTATGAATTTAAAACACATACCCTGTCGCTCCATGAAATAGTTGTAACTTCTCTTCTCTCCTCTTCTCTCCTCTTCTCTCCTCTCCTCTCCTCTCCTCTCCTCTCCTCTCCTCTCTTCTCTTCTCTTCTCTTCTCTTCTCTTCTCTTCTCTTCTCTTCTCTTCTCTTCTCTTCTCTTCTCTTCTCTTCTCTT
>JAWQUT010000423.1:365044-377807 GCA_033807755.1 Ellobium chinense | reverse complement strand
GAAAGAATCGAGGAATGGATCAGACATGAAATACTGTATTATGAAGAAAGAGAGAGAAAAAGAGAGATGAATAGTAGGGTGACTGTTAAGAGGATAAATTAATTTGTGTGTCTGTCGATGTAGTAAAGCACTCAGAGCCTATCGTAAGAATGAACATTATATAGATGTAATGTATTATAAAATCAGTTAGTTCAAGCGACATTATTGTTATTTCCCTCGTCATTCTGATATTACATCTCTTGGATTATGGAAAAGGCTCGCGCTGGTCCTAGTAATCCTGTTACAACCGAGTTCCAACTAGATGCCTTAATGCAACACCCCCGTAACTCGCATTTGCATTTATTTTTACAAAGAAAACAAAACAAAAAATTGTCATTTGTATCAAGCGACTTGTTTTTAGATTGTAGCACGAATTCTATGCTGATGTTATCTTTAATCGTAGAGTTCATCACTTGATGGAGAAGGGGAAGAAATGTTATGAAACGTTGAAAGATCGATTTTGAGCAAAATGTCAGTTAGGGGAATGCTGCATCCCGCAGTGGCGCTGTAGTTGATGGGGTAGGAAAGTATACTTGACATTGCTGATATCAGGTTCCCGCCATAGATAAGCCTCAGAGGCTATCTCTCGCAATTTGGGACGTGACTCTAGGGAGACTACGTGCATAATGGAAAAAGGCACATACGTTAAAATCGCTCATACGATACGTACAACAGCAAAGAAAAAACGTAAAGTTGTGCGGCGTTGGTATCGATACCAAGGACTTAGTTTTTAAGGTACTGACATTGGCGGGTACATTTGTAAAGTATCGAGTATTTTAACTTTTTTTTCCTTTTCATCCTAGTATAGGCCTAGCATATTTCTTTTCGTCATTTTTTTTTTGCCTCATCAGTTCTTTAAAAGAGCCTGCAAGTTTATTTTTACATTTTCTCACAAGAGACATTCTATACAGCTGTGTTCCATTTACCTCCTCATGCCACAAGACATTATAAACATGTTTAAGGGGTCTCTTCCGTGATATATATAGAATGTCGGGTATTTCTAGCTTTGCCAGTGAAGCGAATGCTCAGCTGATTTTTTCGTATAACCTACCTCCGCCGCTGTTCCTTAGATCTCGAAGGACTATGGTTATTCTGATCAGCACTACCGACTTGCCAAACATTGGTAATGGTCAAAAAGCTTCAACGTGTCTCCATGCAGCCATGGCTCTACAAGTCTTTTTCAGCTGTCTCCCAGTAAAACAGAAGTGTGGATTATATTATTAAGCACTTAAGGTTACATGCCTGTAATTGTATTTTCAATATTGGGTCCTAATTGCACTTTCAATATTGGGTCCTAATTGTACTTTCAATATTGGGTCCTTATGTTACTTTCAATATTGGGTCCTAATTGCACTTTTAATATTGGGTCCTAATTGCACTTTCAATATTGGGTCCTAATTGTACTTTCAATATTGGGTTCTAAGTGTACTTTCGCTATTGGGTCTTAATTGTACTCTCAATATTGGGTGCTAATTGTACTTTCAATATTGGGTCTTAATTGTACTTTCAACATTGGGTGCTAATTGTATTTTCAATATTGGGTCCTAACAGTATTTTCGCTATTAGGTGTTAATTGGGCTTTCAATATTGGGTTCTAATTGTACTTTTAATATTGGGTGCTAATTGTACTCTCAATATTGGATCCTAATTGTACTTTCAATATTGGGTCCTATTAATTTTTTTCACTATTAGGTCCTAGAGCTTAGGGGTTATGTTTGATTTTCCTTTTCTCTCTTTCAGCATGTCCTGCTTCCAGTGATAAGGGCTCAGGTGGACAAATTTTGATTTAATGGGAAACTCTGTCCATTTTACTTTATCTTATGAGGCACTATTTAACCCTGGGCTGGAAATGTCATGTCAAGGGTATGCTGAGGTGGAAGAGGAGGAATTTTGCGTTGATCAGTGAAAAGGGTAGGGTGTGTTTACAAATAGAAACGAAGCTCAAAATTTCACTGGGCTTGCTGGGGTTAGGTCAGTTTAAAATTTGGGCCACAGAATGAGTATAAATCTGATGTTGATCTGGGTGAAAGCTAAATCTTTGGCTTTCGAGGGGCAGCTCCAATTGTAATATAGGCTATCAAGGAGACAAAACCCTAATTTCACTGCAGGCCTGTAACCTTAATGAAAACAATCGGCGTATTCTGATTAAATCTTACGATAACCATTTTGGTTTCTACATTTGGTTTGTCCTCATAAGGCAAATTACTGATTTAATGACACATTTGGTTGTCATGATTTCACGAAGTAAATAATTCGATATCAATACCATGACATTATTCGATATCAATCAAGTAAACATTCAATATGATATTGGCCCAGCACAACCTTACAGCTAAATCCACGTAGCCAATGTGTGTCAACCGAGAATTCGTTGTTTTGTTGTTTTTTTAACTTCTGTATTTACTTGCTATCTGACAAGGTAGATCGACTGTCTGAGAAAACAGCATAGACCTAAACTGCTCATTACTCGAGAAAAATGAAGAGAGTGGCAGAAAAAAAAAACAAACAGAAGACAGAAAAATTAAACAGATGAAGAAATCGTCCTTGTTGACGCAGAACATCGTATTTCACAAATAAAGTCAAATATAAATTCGATATTTGCAACTTTCAGGCCGGTTTTGACAATGGTAAACAAATACGGGTGAGAACTCAAAACTTTAAATACATAAGTTTTATCAGGAATAGTTAAGATCAATGTTTTAATGAAGAGACTGCTCACGATCCCTTTTTCCCTGAACACCAAGTTCAAATTCAAAATCTTTATTAGGCATAAACCAAACATTTAACTTCACACTTGCACAGTGACTATTCTTTAGAAAACAACATCTCCGAGAAAACACAATAAGTACATTAGCTGAGAAAAAAAAAAAGAAAAAAACTGCTCAATGAAAGAAAGGAAGAAAAAAAAATCGTTGTCTATAAAATTCTCACGTGCACGTACCAACTACGGCAGGAACGTGTCAGGTAGTATAATATACTGTCCCTGTGGAAAATTATTGCATTTCAAACCCCCTAAATTTGCACCAAGAACTGCAAAATTTGCATGCATAAAGTGGTAAAAATTGCACCAAAATTTGCAATAATGTTGCAAAAATACCTTCACAGCTTCATTATATTTACCATCACATCACATTGTTTACTACAGAAATGTTGAAAAAAATGTAGAAATAAATTTTCTGTGTTGCTGTTCACACAGTGTTGTGACACTGGCAGCAAAAGTGCATTGTTTGGCCCAAATCAGCAAAAGTTGCACCAAATTTGCAGAAAATGCCTAAATTTGCGAAAATTTGCAANCAGAATATACATAATTCAATCCTTTACATTAAGATGCACTAGCCGGTTTTGTTTTACCCTTCTCTTTCTCCCGCATTCATTCATGCTGCGTCTCAATTTTGCTCATCCTTACAACAGTTTCTAATTTTCATCATATTTCTAAAGCTACATTGTTCGTCTGAAATACGATATTTTATACGTCAACTCGGACCATACAGAGAAATAGGAAGAGAGAGAACGACAGATGTAGAAACAAAAACCAATGACAATCTGTGTGCGTGCGTGCGTGCGTGCATGCGTGCGTGCGTGTGTGTGTNGTGTGTGTGTGTGTGTGTGTGTGTGTGTGTGTGTGTGTGTGTGTGTGTGTGTGTGTGTGTGTGTGTGCGAGAAAGAGAGAGACAGAGAGACACAGAGAGAGAGAGAGAGAGAGAGAGAGAGCAGAATCAGAACAAGATGAAAAAGCACATTATGAAATCTAAACAAGGCGAAGATAAGATAAAAATCAGAAACATTTGTAAGCTAAATATCATATAGATATTTATAAACATTTAATGTAAACTTACCAAAGAGCTTTCCTATTTCTGCCACGCCCGTCGTTTTGTCTAGCTGAACTTTCCAGTTGCCATAGAAACCATCCATTGTTATGATAGCACTGAGGAATAATGTAGTTATGAATATTTTGAGGCTTTATCCTGGGATTTTCCCAAAGTGCATTCGGGTTAAATGTTAGGGTCAGTGGAGGAAAACACATCAGTTTTCCTTAATCCTGTTCCCTGAATAGAAGTAGCCAAGCACGTCTTGGGACAGGCCCAGGGCGGGACGCCTACACTTTGGTGTTTGGCTGTCTGCTCGTTTGTATACTGTCTTGTCTACATTTCTGATGTTAGTCCATCTATGTGTCTCTCTGTCTGTCTGATTGTGAATCAATATCGTCTGTCTGTCTGTCTGTCTGTCTGTCTGTCTGTCTGTCTGTTTTGCTGGCTGGCTGGTTGGCTGGCTGGCTGGCTGGCTGTCACATACCGTAATATCAAATCCACAGAGCAAGACAAAATCTAAGCCATACACCATAAGTCAAACGACAACATACCGACTGCTCACTCACACACACAATGAAGGTGCTCAACTCGAGATAGATCATCAAGCTCACAAGCGCCATCCTTTTATCCTATTCTCACACCCACTCATCACATACCACTAACGCACTTGGGACTGGCCTAGATTATATAGATCTAAACACTGACGTGCATGATGATGATGATGAATATTTTGAGATCATAGTGGCAAGGACTACATTTTTTTTTTTTTTAACCAAGGGGGTCACAATGAGTGGGACACGGTCATGGTAGGAGGCTATGTGCGAATTGGTTTTAACAGTTATAATATTACGAGTCATTTACATGCCACTCCGTGGATAGGTTGGGTTTGATTGGGAATACGTAGAAACGATCTACATTTTGTCATGTCTCTGCGTCAAACAGCGTATCTCACAAATTACTTTTACACAAATCTTTCCCGAGTTCCATTATGGGAAGGGTGATGGAAGCCCATTATGTAATATATAACATGTCCATAAAAAAAGCCCGAATTTCGATTATTATTGTCAGGACAGGCATACGGTGAACCTCTGACTATGTATGTGCACAGACAGACAGACAGACAGACAGACAGACAGACAGACAGACAGACAGACAGACAAAGACTTACTTAAATACTGATGTGTCAACAAGAGAACTCAAAAGCCAAGAAAAAAAAAACCAGCTGATTTATTTATAACTTACTGGAAAATTTGGACTTGGTTTAGCTCTAAATCTAGTCAAGGTTGGGCCTGGTTATGAATGCAGAATAATTAGATTTGATTTGGATTTGGTGAACATCAGCTTAACAAACGATATCTGAAACAATTTTGTTTTACAAATATGTTATAATGGCAGAACGTTATTGCGACATAGAACCTATGATGAAGAGGAAGTGGCTGTATAAAAGATGTCTGTCTGTCTGTCTGTCTGTCTGTTTGTCGGTCTATCTGTTTGGCTGTCTGCCTACCTGCCTCCCTGCCAATCTCCTCTCTCTTTCTCTCTCTCTCTCTCTCTCTCTCTCTCTCTCTCTCTCTCTNTCTCTCTCTCTCTCTCTCTCTCTCTCTCTCTCTCTCTCTCTCTCTCTCTCTCTCTTTCCCCCTCGTTTCTCTAAGCGCTGCTAAGAGTTAACGGAAGTCATTCATTACGTATGTCCTAATGTTGATAACCAAGGCGACATGTGAAGTACGAGTGACTGAATGATATCCTAGTTCACAACACGATTACTATCAAATACGAGTGAGTAAATCACATTTTAGTTCATAATACGATTACTATCAAATACGAGTGAATGAATGACATCCTAGTTAACAACACGATTACTACCACATGTGAGTGAATGAATGACTAATTGAAGTTCACGACACGATTACTACCTAGTGCGGGTGAATGAATGATATCCTAGTTCACAAACCGATTACTACCTAGTGTGGGTGAATGAATGGCATCCTTCCTAAAAAGTAAAGTATTTACCCTCAGCAAAGAGTTTACTGGGAAGATTTTACAAGTAAATAAACGAGGCAAGATGCATTTATAGAAACAGAGCTTGTCTGAGCTTTATATCGAGGAAGCGGAAACGAAGATTTCGAAAATATGAGGTTCGAGGTTTACAATTTCTGTTTAAAAAAAATTGATATGTTATTGACGTACAACAGATATCTTTGAAAAGACAAATCATGAATCACTAGATTGTTATTAGACCAAAGACAAGAACTTTATTCAACTCTCGAAGCGCCACCCCCCAGCCCTCCCCTCCCCGCGCGCGCTTCTCGGGTTCAGCCTCCCGCCGGCTGCGTAGACATTGTTACGGATAATGACCGTTGAACGTGTGTTCTGCCGGCCGGTCAGGTGACACCAGGGTGCAAAATTCTACCGCCGCGCTCAGAGCTCAGCAAAGAGATACGTATTAAAGTCGACTCCGCTTAGTCACAACTCCCTGGAATCTCAGGGAAAGTTGCGTTTAAGCGGAGCTGTGATTATGCGAAGCTGGTATTTTTGGCCATTTATTGCAGGGGACGTGGGAGAGGGAAAGGGGAGAAAATCTTGGATCGCTGAGGCCTTTTTTTATTGGCCACCTTGCAATAGCCCGGCAGCCATTAAAGAGTAGGATGGCGCGGTCGGGGTCGACCGTCTATCCATATGACACGTTCCTTGGTATAGCCGAAATCCATCTAACAGATTAGGGGTTCAGCGCAATAAGTGTTTGCACCCTCCGCTTCTCGGTGACGGAATAGTTTGACGGGAGGGGGATGGGGGAATGGCGGGACAGAGTGGGCCCTACCAAGCTCGGCGCAGAAGCATTATCGGGGATAGCCGAGGCCAAAGGAGAGGGGCTTATCACACCTGTCACGGCGTGGCAGCGGTCACTCAGTCAACCGGTCTTCCTTCCGTCGCGCAGTTTCAACCGTCGTCAGTGTAAATATTTATTTCTCAGTTGTCATCCTTCTACCGCTGATCTTTGATTTTTACACCAGCTGAGGAGTTACCATTATCTGGAGTAAGTGCGATTATCAATTGACTATTATATACGAAAAATTCAGTTCTTTGAGGAAAGTTGCGATAAAGCGGAAGTGGCGATTGAGAGGAGGGCGATTAAGCGCAGTCAACCGTATGATATTTTTATTGCCGTATTCAAGCAAAGCGAGCGGACGGTGGTAGAATAAATTCTATCACCGCATCACGAGGGCTAATCTCGGATTTTACGAGGATAGACATGAACAGTAACATGAGAAATAGCATGAATGACAACGCTTGGAGGAATTTCCCCTGGCGTCCCCACTATCATCACTAACACCAGCATCAGGGAGATGTAGTTTCAACGAAATGATATACAGTTACAGCGAAACAAATATACCCCCAATTACGGCCCCAAAACATAATACAGTATTATAATACACGGTTTCAGCGCTTAAAATGTACAGTTTCAGCGAAAGTGGGAAGAATTTAGACACTCAAAAACCTTAAAACGAGATCGGGATTTCATATGTATTTCTCTTGATTCATCAAGAATACATGACCTTTTCCGTTTGCTTGAGACATTGTACTAAATGAGAGAGAGAGAGAGAGGGAGAGAGAGAGAGAGAGAAAGCGAGAGAGAGAGAGAGAGAAGAGAGAGAGCGAGAGAGAGAGAGGGGGAGAGAGAGCGAGAGAGAGACCAAGAGAGAGGGGAGAGAGAGCGAGAGAGAGGCGAGAGAGGAGAGAGATAGATAGATAGATAGAGAGAGAGATTGCTAACAAGATCTTACTTTGTATTGAACATGACGTTTATTCAGGTTGCTTCTGACAGTAAAAATGTGTCAGCCAAAAATGTACAGAAACAGATATTCAGTTTTTTGTTGTTTTTTTTTGGCTCCGCCTCTTTGCGCTGTAACCATATTCTCTTTCTACAACAATAGAAGATAGCATGCATTTTAACCCAGCCTACTGGCGCTGTATATGTAGGCTATATCTTATATGAGTGATAAATATATAGTTGTAGGATATAACATTTCTGACGCTGAAACTACAATCCCCGCAACAGCATCGTTTCAATAACTATGCCTGGTGGCATGAGAATACACGACTAACAAAACTGTCTGTCCATTTTGCACTGTAC
Source organism: Ellobium chinense (assembly GCA_033807755.1). Lineage (NCBI taxonomy): Eukaryota > Metazoa > Mollusca > Gastropoda > Ellobiida > Ellobiidae > Ellobium > Ellobium chinense. Next base: position 369,827 of record JAWQUT010000423.1, on the reverse strand, counting down.
AGTAGTAACTTTATGTCCATATAAAATTGTAATATTGCTACTTTGAAATAAACCTGTGAAACTGGAACTGGAACTGAAAATGAGCCAGAAAATTGACATCAACGACATCGCTATTGAAAAGAAAAAAAAACAACAACATAGATAAAATCAGAGATTAATACAAAGAACAAAAACTTGGAGAATTCTCAGGTTCGACTAATGTAATACAGCAGCACTTCCATATAAAGTATGCCCTTACTGCATGGCGGAAAAAAAAAAAAACTTTTACTTATTGTTGAGGTAGGAATGATATACGTAATTTCGAGTCTACCTAAAATATGGTATGATAAATTAATTATGATCCGTGCATGTGGAATTCATACTAAATTATAACGTAATTACGTGAGTCCTTAATATCGAGTTTGTACTGTATTATAGATACACATTATGCAGGCTCATGTTTTGCTGTCAGTGCACATGCCAAAAGATAATTCATTCTTACCGTTATTTTTCTCTCCTTCTCGACTTCCCTCCCCTTACCAGCAATGTTGTTTCGCTCATTTGATCACTACAATTTAAACAGATCTATGCCTCATGTATTCTGAAAGTTATACTTCAGCTTGCGGAGATGCACCAAATTTCATGCGAATCGGCTGATAACTCTTTTTGTGATATCTCGTCAAAACAAAAAGTTTAAACACGTTGTGAGATACGTCGTTTTCATGTGATGTGCACCAAGTTTTAACATATTTTTAAATTCCCGATCACAACCAACTTATCCACAAAGTTCCATGCAAGTCGGTAACTTCTTGAGCTATCTTGCTTAGTCTCCATCCATACTTTGTGCGATACATCCATTTGACTCTATACTCATCAAAATACATCAGCATTTATATGAGACTGCTTATCCACGCCACAAACTTTTTAGTTTTATCATAGTCAAGTTTCATTTTTTTATGAAGTCTCTTGCAAGTCAACTGGGTAACGTTTTCAGTTATTGTGTTAACAAACAAACAAACAAACAGACAGACAGACAGACAGACAGACAGACAGACAGACAAATGAAAAACATATAGTCTACTCCTCGGCAGAGATATTTATGAATTATAACACACACAAAACAGTAGATACACTCAGACATAAACACCAGACAAAATATAATTCAGCAGAAGATGAAGTGCATCTAACAGATTATATACAAAGAGCAACAGCCCTCACTCCTGTCTTACCTTGAGCTGCGTTAATCCACGAGACCACACAATGCACTCTCGTCTGCAATGAGTACAATCTCTAACCTCAACTGAATTCCTTCACCTACTCTCGAGTCTCGACGTCTGGTGGCTTCGCCTGCCAAAATAATGATGGAGTGGGAAATTGTTCTACTCGATTACTTTATTCACACGATTACTGGGCCGCTAGAAGGGAATCTGAGAGAATCGAATGCAGCAGTGCCTAGAAATTATACAGTATGTCCTTGATATCGAGGTCCACATCCATAATGAAATATTAGAATGATAATGAAGCCGGGCTTGAGAAAAGCTTACCTGATAAAAAGGTGTACTTACTAAAAATATACTTAATATCAAGTTTCCACTTTAATTTGACACAGGATGGGAAACGGAAGTTAATGTGAAGGTAGAAGGAAGAGAGGGGCATTTTATCTGAGAAATGGCACGCTGTTTTTGTAGATCGGACAGTTCAGGTACGGAGCGAATTCGTTATAGTGGCGAGGCAAACGTAGGCTGTCCTATGCCCGTGGAAGGGAGAAGGGAGTGCAAAATTTGCTTCAGCCATCCAACTCGCGGCCAACAACAAACGTTTTTGTTGGGGTTTTTTTTGTTGTTTGGCCTTTTGCCTGTTTTCTTTCCCCATATTTTCCCTTTTTATCCCTGCCATCTGGCTTTCCCTTCTTCTCCCCCCCCCCCCCCCCCCCCCNGTCCTCTCTCAATCTTCTCTTCTTCTTGTTCTTGTTCTTTTTCTTCTTCTTTTTCTTCTTCTTCCTTGAAATTGCTTCCTAATTGCCCCTGATTCAGTTACTGCAGTTTGTTGTAAACCGAAATGTTCTGGGAGGAGAAGCGATGTCATTGTACAGCCGCCTTCGCTTAATAGCATCTCCATGGCAGATTGCGAAAGAATTGTGTCTAAGCAGAGGATGCGATCAAGTGCGTAAACTTTGAAGAAAATATTTGGTTAAGCAAAATTGTGATTAAGCCTCGTTAAGTGGAGCTGACTCACCAATTCAACATTCCTTACCGGAAACCAAAAGAAAAAAAAAAGATTATCATGGGTAACCAGCGGATCTGGGATAAGCAGGAAAGATCAATTCACAAAGGGCAGTTTGATTCCATTAATTCCATTTTCCAAATATATGCAATCCGTACTCGAATCTGTACTCGGTCCAAAATGCCATCCACTCCCATACACGTCTGGCGCTGCGGATCTGCCAGTTTGGAACACGACCAAGCAAGCCGGTTTTTGACACCTGGGGTGGAAAAAAGAAATAATGCAATGGAAACAAGAAATATATGCCGACGATAAAAACAAAGAGGATGACTATGTGAATTCCGGGTACGTTAAGACTTCCAGCAAGCCAAATCCTGAATTTCTTTTCTAAGAATTCGATCCTCTCAGGCTGGTTTCTAAAGGATATTAACCCTTTGATGGATGGCCCACCCTTGCTCTACAGCAACTATACAACATGGTGTTGAGTCCAGGGCTAGGGGGTGGGGGAGGGGGGGGGCAGAGAAATACGACGGAATCCGTCTTTGACGAAAAAAAAAGTTTCAAGGAGTCCACAGATTCTTGAGATGTGAGAAGCTTCTTTGGTATTTCTCAGAGGCGAGGGGCTTTGGGGCGATTGCTCATCTGACCTGTGGTCAAGCCGTCCTAGGATGTAAGTTCGCGCAAGTATTTCTCTTTTCTCATCCCCAGTTCAACAGTGGCGGCGCATGATCCAAGCTTTTGGTGGGGCTAAAGTATGTGGCTCGATTTCTTTCGGGATCTTCGTGCATCCGCCAATCCCCCTCCTCCTCCTTGCAGTTGCACCTCTGTGGTCTGGATTTGTGATGGGTGACATCTGTCGCGTTGATTCGAGAGACAGTGGTGGCCATTGCTCTGTTGGCTCCAATGACGCCACGTCACAGCAGTTCGCTCATGATAATGCATCTTTGTCTTTTTTTCTATTTTTTTGAAAAAGCCCCTAAAGACCGCTAGAACGAGAAGCCCGAAGGAAATGTAATGCAAATTATTATTGACTGACGAACAAACGGCAATCATTTGCATTTTCTTCTTCATTTCGTGCAAGTGCAATTGCGAAAAAAAACGAGTGGGAGAGAGAAGGGAGGGAAGAGAGAGAGAGAGAGAGAGAGAGAGAGAGAGAGAGAGAGAGAAGGCAAAACAGAAGGAAAGGTGTCACCACACAATGGAAATTAAATAATCCTTCCCCTCCCGAAACATCAGAATAAAAAAAAAATCACCTGTATCTTTCATCTTTTAGAAATCACGAAAGCACTCACGTAGAAATGAAGGGAAATGATTGTTTCCAGACAATATATTTTTGTGCACAATGCACACAATCAGCTGGTCTGGCGATGGGCTTCAAAGAGACCTATTATTTCAAAGACTAATTTTTTTTCCTTTCATTATTTTAACAACAAGTATAACAAGTTTACCAAGTTTATTAGGGATACTCTCAGGCCACAACTGTGGTACATTAGCAAAATACAACATACGACGGTACGACGGGACAGCACATGAACATTGAAAGCACTAAAAAATTCCTAAATTCACACATATTCACAATGAACTCGTACATCCACATACGTTCACAATGTATACACACCAGCACTGTGTATACACACACACACACACACACACACACACACACACACACACATACACACACACACACACACACACACACACACACAACTACTTCATTTCCACTATTTACGTGAGAACTATAACCAGGTGCCTGAGCTGGGGTTTGACGTTCCTGGCATTTTCAGGGAAACTAAAAGTTTGCCTCTCACCATGTAATGATGATGCTCACCCAACTTTCCACATGAGTGTAATGTTTTTTGTTAAATGCTCATTTCAACGGATTTACTTCCTGAATTCTATTACTTACGACTGCCACTCAGTAGTTTAGGCCTCGCCTAATTTCAGAAATCCGCATTCCTAACTAATGAATGCTCCCTCTCAGTTACCAGCAGGATTTGCCTCGTGAGTGGAAACACCCGTGTCTCGTGACCTCTCGTGCCAGCAGCACCCTGCCCTCTGTTTGGATTGTTATGATAACTCGTGCAGCCACGGACGGTAAACAAACACGTTATCAACGCTGCCTCCTCTCACAGCCTTGCCTCCCTTGATTCCCAGAGCCCTAATTTGTACTAATTATCCTCCAATCTGCTCTCTACATCCTCAGGCGGTCTAGTCACCCTTGCTCTTATCCTCATTTACCTCTCTGTCTCTGTCGTACACATTCTTTCGGCCCATCCCACCCCCTGCCTCCCTAAGTGGTCGATAGAATTACACGCAATTGTTATCACACTGTTTACCATGGGCGATAGAAGCCAACTGAAATGGGAGGGGAAGGGGATGGAGAGGAAGGTTGAGTCTGCAATCTGCATGGACTTTGGCACTTTGCAAGCCGCTCCCCTCTTTTTCTCTATCCTTCTCCACGCCCCTCCTCCCACCCAAGCCACACACAATACCACTGTCAAGGCAGTAGCATAATTTTGTGAGCCGCATGACAAGTTGTATTCTCTCTCTCTCTCTCTCTCTCTCTCTCTCTCTCTCTCTC
>JAWQUT010000423.1:331374-355705 GCA_033807755.1 Ellobium chinense | reverse complement strand
AGCGACGATCACTTTGTCCCTGTCAACCACTGTTTTTGCCACCTGGTGTTGTAGCTTGCAAGATAGGGATGTGGCCACACTGCTTTAGCATCTCAAGCCTACATTTTGCCTCTTGATGCTATTTACGAGTGTCAGCATGTCTTCTGAAGAAAGTTAGTGTCAGTACCACAGAAGAGAGGAGTAAAACAGGTCCCTGATGTCTAGCAGATTCCACCACTGGAAAGAGTGGTGATCCAGTTTCAGTTGTACAACTATCTGTATGATTAAAAGAATTTAACCAACTTAAAGAGATTTTCCACAGTATTTCATACTGAAGGGTATATTGAGTTTAGTCTGTTTGGATGCATGCTTCGTGAAATATGATAACTGTGAACTTTGTACTTCAAACATAGGATCATAAACTTTACACTCACATGATATTCAGTAAGCTCACTCCTTGTTCTTGCCATCAGTGTAAAATATATTTATATTTTTTTTTTTAAAAACTTTCTAAAGTGTACACGTATATTACAGAATGGTTTTCTTAACCTCAGTGAGCAGAATTTAAGAGAAAAGAAAATTGTAATGCAAACTTTTCACAGAACTGAATTTCCAGCTCAACTGCATTTTGTGAACATATGCTTAGCATATATTCCATTTTTAGTAACATGACCACTTGTTTTCAGACAAACGATAAGCAAAAACTAGCTTAGGAGAATCACTTTTCAATCAATGGCTTCAGATAAATTCTTTGTGTTTTAAAATTTCTGTCCTCTACAGCAGGTGCACCAAACCTGCTTTGATATGAAAACAAATTTGATATTCTTTTCTACTTCTATGACTGAAGCGATCTTACATACAAGAAAATCCTGTACAAACCACTCACTCTTTACAAGAAGACTACACGCATCACCACCTCTCACTTTGTCAGCAATGTCAGGAGACAATGACCTTACAATTAACTGGGTTATGTGAGAAAAATCTGAAGAACTTTTGGGACTTCAGGCCATTCAGAGGCTGAAACATCTACAAAAGGTTAAGGATAAGGACAACTTTATTTGTCAGGAGGAAAATTTGCTTCTCACAAATTACTTCACCTGAATAAAGTTCCTCACACTAAGCATTTGTAGATAAATGAAGCTTTCTGCTATTGGAAAAGTTGTTTCTCAATGGTCCAATTTGTTTAAAAAATTCTTTCTCAGATAGTTTAACACTTACTGAAATCCCCAGAAGATACTTCAGATTTTGCTTATACTAAGTTGTGTCGAGCTCCATAACTGATCCCCTCCATTACCTTTTGTAGAAAAATTAGCATTCACCTTTAAAGTCAAATCCACTAGAATGCCCAGCAATACACTTTGATCTGTGACCTATTTGATCTTTAGAGATGATTTACATTGGGTGCCAAACTTTTTTGAAAAAGGGGGAGCAAATTTTGTCTTTGTAAACTTGCAAGGAACATAACTAAAACTGGGTGCATGTTTCATCAAATAGCGCATATAACTGAAAGAGTTAAAAGCACTCTTTAGTCTACGTTAACACTGCTGACCAAGTTTTATACCCCAGGCTACTACAGTTAGGCTAGCAGACTTATGCCAAGGACACCCTTGATGTAGATGTCTATTTCGAAACAGAGAGCCAAAACCTATATGAGCAAAACCTGAAGAAACTCTAAAGCCCCTGAAGCTGGATTTTCACAGAAGTTCCTCACATTTAGCATTTTACAGACACTTGTTCACTCTCTCATCTTCACTTTCATAGACATTGTCTGTGCTGAGGTATAAAACCATATCCCATAAATCAAAAGCAAAGTAATGTTATCAGTTGAGATACTCACATCACTTCAGATGACAACATCAAAACTAATGTTTCAGCTCACAAACTGAAAGCTGTAACAACTGTATGAAGAATTAAGTTTCTTCATGCCACTTAAAATGTTTGCTTCAGCCTTATTTCTCTCTAAATTCATATTTATGGCATGAAATGCTCTACCTCAACAGAGACTATGAATAAATATGCACAAACACACACGCACATGTTCAGAGATAAACACATCAATACAGTGCTAGAAGTGGTAAATCAAAATTATTATTCTCATTCATATGTAAAATTTTCCACATCAATTTACATGATTTAAGTCATAGCGATGATTACAGAGGCTATCACATAGACCTATACAGTGGACGACTAAATGTGGACTCCAGAGCTGACAAAAGTTAGCCTTTCTCTTCCAGCAATTATTGTTTGAGAAATATTTTTCCAGTTAAATTTAATTTTTTTCTCTAGTATCTCTTAATTTAAAAAAACAAACAAAAAAACAGGAATACTGATTACTTTAAAGCATCACTTATCATTGTTTGGGGTTTTTCAAAAGTGTTTCTGATGATGCATGCAGGGGAACTTGAGATTTGTTCTTTGCCAAATCTGCATGAAATCATTAACAAACTATAAGTACAATCTGTCAAATCATGATGGAACCCAAAATCCTGTCCATCTAAAATTTTTAACAAAACAGATCCTCTTACTTGTGGCCCATCTTCAGGTTGAGCATACTTTCCCCCTGCTCTCGTGAATTAAATTGTAAACAGCTGAGATGCAACAGAAAGAGCCTCCCAATCTGAAAACTTCCAGACAGCTGATTGGTAACAAAAGAAAATGATAAGCACCTTCCTTCAAATGTAACTCAAAGTAAGGACTAGCTACTAGTCTCATTCTCTCCTCAAAACAGAAAATTCACTATGTAAAACAACAACTTTCATATGCTGTCCTTTGTCAGCCCAAGATGTACACAGAAACATCAGTGTCTTTTCTGAGGACCACCTCTGCCTCAGTTCTTAAGAACAATATCTTATGTAGATATTCTAGACAAACAGTGCTCTACTTCAAGTCTAGCTCTGAAACATGAAGCACAACTTGAAATTAATTCATTTCATCAAAATTTACAACACCAACATTTTCACTACATGTATTTCTAATCAAATGACACCAATTATTTATATCATGGCTAATATGACCCATTGAGTCAAAAAATTATTTTCATTGTTCTAGTCAAGATAGTGTGGAATCATGGAAATAAATAATTAGTCAGATAAACCAAATACATACATTTATGGCAACCTTTGGGAAAAGTTTACACATAAAATGAAAACAAAACTTTGGGTTGCTTAGTTGGGTGTTTCTGAACTACAACCATTTAATTCATGGTCGAAACTAGTATAACATGAAATTTTTCCAAACTTGAACTCTGTCGAAATCTTAATGTTGCTGGATAGACTGTGTAGTCAGCCTAAGACTTATCTTTCCATCAGGTTGTTTTCCGTAAGTCCACTCTAAGTGGCAAAGCCTAAGATACCATAAAAGGAAGTATTTTTCTTATACTGACTTGTTCATCAGGTGAAATTAACAGGGTGATATTGACTATTAGGTAAAATAATATTAATCACATATATAAACAATAACAATTGTAACAAATCATTTTCTGAAATTGTACACCAATGTTCTGTTTCCTTGCTGGTGGAAAGAGGGAACAAAATATGATGTGAAAGCACAACGAAATGAATACAGTGATGATGACATGAGGATTGCACAGTTTCAGCTCTAGTGATGAAAATGTCAAACAAAAAAGCAAGGCATTGATACAGCACTCAAGATTATCTTGTGTATATTATTTGCTCTTGATTACTTTTCAGCACTGATCAACTGATCAAACTTTCCAAAAACTTTCTACGGATTGGGGAGCACTACCAAAAAAGCAGACACTTGCAAAGTCTTGCATGTTTAAGTATGCGAATACATTTGATTCACAAAAGTTTTTGCCCACAGCCAAAAAATATATGTTCAATAAGCAGTGGTGGAGATAATAAGGATTATGACATGGAATCATGAAGAAAGATGTTACAGCAATAATGACCTAAAACCATCATTGCGTAACTGTGAAGAAGTCTCAATTTTTTATCGTGGCGAGCAAGACCATAAATGTGCATGTAATCCTTTCAAAAATAAGAAGCTCATATGGTGACAGAAATAGCAGTGGCATTATGCACAGCTGGTAAATGTGACAAGACACTGCCAAATATTTTAACCTAAGGAAATAAACGCCTTTATCTTTAGGATTCATCCATTGTTGGACCTGCGCAAAAGTTACAGTATCACACCATGTTTACAGGCAATGAAAATATAAATCAAACTAAAACTGTAAACTGTTGAGGACCCCTGACTTCATAGACAGCACTTTCATTAATTTCAAACAAACTTAATATGACAATAAATGGGTGAAAAAAAATGTATGAGCATACAAAAAACAATTTGTATCATGAGGTACACATGAAGAGCATAATTAATGACTGACTACTTTGCTAATACTCCCATCAACATCATGGAAGTTCCCAGATGTCAAAATGCTGCTGCTAGTGTTTCTATTCTCTATCAATATCACATTGTTTGCGGAATCAATTTACAGCTAGGCTTGGCCCAAGCATTGTCATCTTAACAACAGAGGTTTACTTTCTCATGGTATGCATGAATACGTAGCAAATGCTTGTGCCGAAAAACTGATTGAGGGGAGGTTATAATATGTGTAAGCGTAACAATAGTTATTTTAAACAGAGAAAAAAAAGACACTGGACTGATTCCCTCTACTCTCCCAAGGAAGAGGGAATTTCTTTTCAATGCTGCAAATTTTTTCACTGTGCTAACATAATAACCTTCTTCACAATAACTTGTTATGTCACTCCCCAAGTCAATTCCAGTACAGACATTCAGTGACACGAAAAGTCCTGATCCTTTCACACAGAAAAACAAATTGGGCTTAGATATCTCATTTTGTTCATAGGTGAAAAACAAAACTTATTTTCTCCATTCTCACTACCAAAATAAAAGTTAATTGTATTATGTTAGCACACTGAACTTTGTTCCAATACAAATGTTGAGATTATTAGCTACTTGATATGAAAAAAACATAAAGTATTTAGAAAGGAAATAACACTAATGATCCCTCAACAATAAAACAGGAAGAAAAAAGGTTAACAAACTTCAGTAGAAATATCTAACTTAAATGAAACCATCAACCATCTGCTGAATGCAATTTCAGATGTGTCCCATATTGTGCTCCCAGACCAAAAGGATTAGCAGACTGGGGATAGAAACATACAGGCTCTGCTTTCCCCTCCAAGATAACTTCTCTAATTCGATTTAAAGTTTCAAAACAGAAAGGATATTTAGATATACAACTGTAAAAAAGAGTGAAAGCTTCCATTTTGTGATATACTGTAGGCTCAAAAATCAGGATTCCTGAAAAATATCAAAATCATGGTTGACGGATGCAAATCTGTGTATCACTTTAAAAACCAGAATGCTGCCCTGAATAACTATGGTTATGATAAAATCATAGACAGTGAGAAATGGAATAGTCCTTGCGATCAAATTTAGAATTTAAGTTGTAACAATAACCAATGAGCATGTCCTTCAGGTTTTGTTGAGGAGATATGTAGACATGAAATTCTGCATGTAAGTGTAGCAAGAGGTCACTTTCAGACAGTAAGCGAATGTAAGAGTTTAGTATTAAAGGCAATTTCAACTCCAATGTAAATTTCTAGTAAAACAAAGTGGCATGGCAACTCACAACAAAGTATTATTATGAGGAAATTAATCATGTCTACTATGAAAGGACAGGGAATTAAATTTAGTTTCCTTATTCACAGATTTGACAGACAACGGTGCTGCATTAAAATTGTAGCACCTAAAGAAAACTTCACAACTAGAGAGTAATCTCAAAGAAAAAGATGGGCTCTACATACCATTCTTTGCTAAACAGCAGGCAGGCAAATGTGCCTCACAGTGATTTCATTTACTGAATAGCTGTCAGTATAATCAATGCTTGTGATTTTTCAAGCAAATCAAACTTTAATGGAAAATTTTAGCAAAGGGCAATAGGTGAAGGCTTCTCTTCTAGACAACTGGAGCACACTGCAAGACACACATATTGCTAGACATAGCACTAGTATCAAATCATATCACAATGTGTAACAGCCACTGCATGACGCAAGTCAGAAATACAGTGACACTTTCAACAAACTGCTGCATCGTGAGATCTACAGTCTGGGTCAGAAGTGCTGTATTCCTCACCCACGACATGACTTACACTAATGCTATAAAGGTGAGCATAATGAGTGACTAAACCCCCCTTTCAGTTAACCCTTTCCTGCCAAATGTGTAGGTCATGTCGCTCTTGTATCAAGCCTACATGTTAACTCAAACGAGTTGAACAACTCTAAATAACAAAGAGTCTAAGAAAAGGGATAAAGTTTATTGATAAAAGAACGGCTGCATTTATTTCAGACTGGAGACTGCAGCTTTTAGTCTGAAATGCACCACATTAGCTAGTCAGTTCTCATGTTTTGATTCTTTAAAACTGATTCCTGTGTTATGGCTATGGAATAGTAAATACTGCCAGCAAAGAAGTAACTGACCATGTTTGTTGTATTTTAGTAGCTCTCTCCTCCATCTGACCCAAAATAATGGTGAAAACAACAACACTAACATGCAAATGAAAACCACAGAAAAATTTGAAATCTATGCAAAAAAACCGATTTTTTTAAAAAGGCATTTTATGTTTCAACAGTTTGGATACATCTCCTTTGGCTGTGTCATCAGACTTAAACATTACAAGGAAGCAGGTTAGGCAGGAAAGGGTTAATAACAAAAATCCCCAGGATAACAAGTACATAAAATGTCTGCTATTACATACAAAACTAGACTACATGACAAAGGAAAGATGTGAATGCCTGGAACAGATTCAAGCTCTTCATTCATAAACCACTCGGCCACACAGAAATGGGTACTGTACTGTTGATATTAACATCAAGCTATCTCCATCAAAGTGCCGCAAATTTGTCAGCTGGAAAGCAGTGAGTTCAGCCTCCAAGTGCAATGAAACTGCCATCCGTCTCTTCTTTCAACTTACAATTCATGTCATTTATGTTTAAAAAATCTATCTCCTCTCAGCTTATTTTAAGCAAACTTATCGTGAAAACATCAAGCCCATCTCTGACATCGTCAGTACCTTGCCTTAAGCATAAACAATATACTATGAGCTGTCAAACCAATCAAACAGTTGTTTATTCACTCAAGCATCTATGAAGGCCTGTCATCCTGTAATCATTCCTATCATACCAGTTTTAACAGAGTGACAAATTACAATGATAAAAGCCAGGCATTTGTGAGAAATTGTACACAATATTTCTACACATGCTTGAAACATGTTCCAATCTTCAGGGCATTAGCCATAAATCAGAATGATACTAGTAATCAAATCCTGCCTTCACACTCGTTGATAAAACACTCTGCAACATTGAATGGACGCATCTTATGAGACAAAGTTCAAATAAGTAAAATATGAAACACAGGTGTTGGTGTGCGACTGCCAGTCCTCTGTTACTGCCATATTTCACAAAATTCCTTGCATGATGACTCTTAAGACTGTTCTCACATACCAGTCCATAAATATTTTGCATCAGCTTCCAGTTCTGTCTTCTGCAATACATATACTTCATGATAACTTTATATCAATCAAATACGGCATCACCGCTTGGAATATGTGCCCATAACACAGCACACTTCACGACAGCTTCATAAGGCTACTTTACTGGCAGCAACACAAAGAACATGTGTGCTATCTCTCATAACTGCTTCAATTTGACCAAACTCTCAACAGCAGCATGTGTGCTAACTTCTCATTCTCATATCCCTTATGGTGGATCCATTTCACAAAATTTACAGCAGCTTCACGCAAAACACACGAGTCAGTTTTCTATTCTATATCCAGCTGGCAACAATACAGAGAACATATCGCCACCCGCATTTAATACTGTCGCAAATCTAAAAATGACTTTAGGGACTTATGATAGTTTTATATGCAGGCAGCAATATGTGCTGGCTTCCAATTCTAAAAGCAAAGACACATTTCAAGACAGCTCCATATCACTGCACAAATGGCAACACCATAATGTGCAGTAGCAGCAATACATACAATATGTGAGTTGCTGCCCTTTCTGTATTCTGGAAGCAGTAGCACACGAAAACGTGTGCTGGCCTTCCATTCATTTTCATTAAAAAATTTCAAGAAAGTTTCATATCACTGCACCATGGAAGCTGCACACTGCATGTATCTTAGTTCCCTTTCTATATTTAGCAGATGATAACATATATGAGTTGTGAGGGCCAGCTTTCTACTCCGTTCCCATCAACATATTCAAGCCAGATTTCACTCATAGACTCAATATACAGCACAAGTGTGTTCGCTTCCCCATTCTGTATACAGGCAATGCACTTCACAACAGTTTCATATACACTTTCTGCTCAGAACATTTACATAACAATGTGAGTACGAGCTATGATTTCTATACAGGAGTTGCTTAGTTTGGTCTCTGGGGGACGAGGGGGCGATCTGGGATGCGGGGCACCTGCCTGTTTACACTGCCAGGGCGACTGGGGAGAGAGAGAAGAAAAAATAAAACCAACAGTGATATGATACCAATATGAGCTACACCTATTTAAGGTGTACAGGCATGCATGAATACCTACAGCACATGAAAGTCTAAATCACAGATCCCTTAAACATATCTTTCAGACTTGAATTTACTTCTCTATACTATTGCTTCATATAACATTGTATTCCACAAAGCTTTGGTTTACAAAAAAGGATTACACATCACTGATTTAAATGTATATAAAGAAATAACTTCTCATTTGGTTGTTAATTCAGTTTGAGCCTGTACATATGCCTCTGCAATATCCTCACAAGAAGTTTTGGATAATATGATACCAACATTATATGATTAAATTTGTGGAATGTGACCTTCTACATCAACACTGACAACTTTGCAAACATGTAAACAAACTGATTAGAAATGCAGAATGTTCACCCAGTTCTTTTCACCCATACACCATGTTTTCATGCAACAAACACTATTCAAGGTGAGTCAGATGAAGATTGCCTTGAAGATCAAGTCTCCTATGAACGCAGAGCACTAGCAACATCAAAAATAATGTATAGAAACACCTAACAGTCTGTTGTATAAACCACCTATCAGTCTGTTGAACACAATATGATTCTTGTCGCAGATATTCGAACAACTGAGACAAGTGGAATAACTCACGCAGGTATACTGGGCATAGGCCTCTCAGGCGCAGGTCTGTTCGGAACACCAGGGGCTGGCCGGAGTGGCTGCATGGGCTGGTCCATTGGCCGGTTAGGCAGAGGTGGGGCTGCCTTTGGTCTTGCCGGGCTAGGTGGACGACTGGAGAAAAGAAGATGACAAAAAAAAAAATCCATTCAGCATTTGATCAAACAAGTAGACAAACTCAGAAGCTAAACAAGAAAATCAAATGAACTCTGGGACTTCACTAGAATACATTATGATCTCTTAATGAATTGAAATTTCTAATAATACGCCCTGTTGCACTATAAAAAAATTAACTTATTGCTTATAGAAAAATTTACTGCAATTTACATGACCTCCAATTTCTAGTCTTTGAATTCCACATCCATTTGATATTGAGCTCCAGTCCCTTGGTCTATATTGCAATATTTATCTTACCACACAAAGCTGACTGCCGCACAACCTTGAATTATTAAGCCAAACCCCTGAATTCAATTAGAAGTTTCTACAACAGTTAACACATTCCGCTTAAACAGTGGTGAATGGGTAACTCTGATCCTTCATGCTGATAGTTGTATCTTATTAAAACTCTTAAAAAGCGTGTCTGATCTTTGCTTGTTTACTTGCTGACAGATACAACATCATTGCACTCCGAACAACTCCACATACTTCGAGGGGTGCCTGAGCAACGACCTTACCTCTTTTGCATAATTTATATAATGATATTGTCTTTGCGCAGGCACCCCTTGCTATGCTCAGTTCCTTAGTTCAAAATCCAGTATCTGACCCAGATATGCATACAGACAATCTTCATATATATACAAGATGGCATGATGCATTTGTGCTGGGTAAACAACTGAGCAACAAAGCTGAAGTTTAGAGTGGAAGGCAAGGAATTATGAGACTGGAGTTGAGGAGTATGAAATTCACAAACAATGCATCATGAAAATATCCTATTTTTGATACTTTCCAAGTACAGTGGAGCCACATGAACTGGAACCTAACACACCTTAAGCCTTTACGCACAAGCATCAAATCTATTTGCATGTTGTTGGTGACCCTGGAAGCCTGCATTGAAGAAATATGCTGCTTATAGTCGGGATTGTAGCAAACCTCAAGGTGAAGCAAGAACACAGCTGATGATGGGTCAAACAGCAAGGACGCTGTGTTGACTGCACATGCCTAGTGCCACTAGGGTTAACAGCTCAAGCACTTGTAATTATGCTCATGTCTAGGATCCCTTTCTTTCTTATATATCACATTTTACTCCCAAACCTGAAATTATGAACGGTTTCCTGAAATCTGTGTTTTGAAGTTCCAAATTCCTTTGAAATATCATTATAAAGAACTTAATAGCAAAAACCAGCAGTAATGAAGCAGGGAAATTTTAGCTGAATGTCATATCACTTGCTCTAATTTGTAAACATTTTTGACTTTACAGCATCCTGTTTCACTTTCTATTTAAAGAGTAAATTAATCCAGTTAGAAAGCAACAAAATCCAAGCTGTTCAGAAATTTGCGTAACTAACATGACATTCCAGAATAAACATACTTGTACGCAGCAGAGCCCCCTGAAGTGTTTGTATTGTTCTCAATAGCCAGCCATTCATCCTTGACTGGAGGGGGTGTTGGTGTGGAGACGGTGGTGGTGGACACCTCCCCAATGATCTTCAGAGCCTCCTTGGTGGCATGGTACATTCTCAGGATCTCTTCGCGACGCTGGGCCTCCTCAGCGGATTCCTCCATCATTTGCCCCTGGTGATGTTATAGGAGATGATCATCATGTACTTCTTTACATCTGTCATACAGCTTTCATAGTTACAGGCTACATTGGCAAGCTACCTATTGGATTGGATCAATCCATGAAATTTGTTAAATCACTTACAATGATAATAAAGTCGTAATTTCCTTATGGAATATTGTTATCTTTCATTATACTTATTATTAACCTGTGCCAAACTACAAACGTTTGTGTCAGAGCATTTATTTGCAGCTATACGCAAAGGGCCTGTCTCTTCTACATCAACTATTCAGAGGTGACTCCCCCCCCCACCCCACCCCAAAAAAAAATGTTTCCTTAGACATTCAACCTCCTATTTACAAATTACCTCTTTCATTACATCAATCTTTCAGTGGAGCCAAAAAAAAATTAAAATTCTCATTTAGCCGAAGTTAATTGGCCCAATATTTTGGTAAATGGCTATGTGACTGAAGCTGTTCGAGACTTAAATTTATAAAACGCCAAATCACCCATCATGAGACTGAGAATGTGTCAAATCACCCATCTTTGAAATGAGCAACAACTTTGGACTTTGACACTTTGATATGACTTTAGTGCTGCTGCTGGCGGCAGGAGTAATGGACCCTAGAATTCATCATGCAACGGATAGGTGAAACTCACTTTCATTATCGAAATGTATGAATATCCCTCACCTAAAGTTCTTCATTTGCAGAACAAAGAGTCCATATTAAAATCATCTACAAGCCTAAAACACACGACTTACAGAAGGAGCTTCCATCAGTATCTGCCCTACTATCACTTTTACAAAAAAGGCTGTCACAAAGAGTTGTTATAAAACCACTATACAGTCGAGCACGGAAAACTCGAATTTCTCCGGGATCGAAAAAAGTGTTCGAGATTTCCGTAATTCGAGATTCCCGTGACGGCAATATTTTCACAATCACCACGGACTAGAGGGACTGGTAAGGGGAGATTACCACACGACACTAATCTGCTCTGATCTTTACATAATTAGAATTACCTCCTTTCCTCGTTTCCGACGTTTCACATTAAATCATGACAAACAAACACTTTAACAGATGTAATCCAAGTTATCTGAATTTAATGAACAGGAGACGAAAATCACCTGATTTCGGTAGAGTAAATCGAACTTCGGTGCGTAAGTGTAATCCTGATGTGTTCGACGTTATGCGAGGAAAAGAAAGAAATTCGGAGCGGCAGTCTGCTATTACCTATCACCCCGCCACGTCACTATGTGCGCATCGCGTCATGTTCGACGCAATTTATCACAGCGTGTGTTGACCTAGTCCACCACCCGCCAGGTCGCTCTGCATGCTCAATCACTACACGACCCCCCTCCAACTGATTCAATAGAGCAACACAAAGCATTGTCTTGATCCCTTGCCCATCACTACGGCACTCCCGCACACCTTTCCCTTATCACCATCACTGGGACGAGCAATGCCAGACAAAGAAAAGCTTTATCGGTCATTTCGCTGCTTTATGATCGGGTAGATGATGATGAAATCGTTCGAGAAATGCGTGTTGAGAGTTCGAGAAAATCGTGTTGATAATACAAAGAAAATACAGGCATTTAAAAGGGGCCGATAAAAGCGTTCGACATTTCGGTGAATTCGAGATTAGTGTGTTCGAGTTTTCTGTGCTCGACTGTACTGTGTTTGTTCCCTCAAGATATCACATTAAAATCTAAATCTCAAAAATATCATATCACATCCACAGACATCGTGGCTGCAAGCCACGGTACTAGTTGTACTTAAACCAGAAACAAAATTATGTTTAACCAAAGCTTTCTGCACTGAAACACTCCCTACATTATTTTATCCTATCAACTAATGTGCAGTTCACATTATATCAATTCATCCTATCCTATCAATTAAGGTGCAGTTCATATGATATTACTTTATCCTATCAACTAATGTGCAGTTCACATTATATCAATTCATCCTATCCTATCAATTAAGTTGCAGTTCACATGATATTATTTTATCCTATCAACTAATGTGCAGTTCACAATATGTTAATTTTGTCTTCAAAAGACACGCCTTAATTGAAAGGGAAAACGCTTCTCATCATTTAAAAAATTTTAATAATATAAGAAAGATTAATTACACCATCACTATTAAAGATTCAAGTCTTTTCACTATCTTCTCAAACCCCTCTTCTTAAGTTAAACAAGAAACTCTTGTGATTATCACCATTTCTTTGTCACTTAATCAATTACTCATGTTTTGGCTAAAACCAAGTTCAACATATTTATTGTGACAAAGATACAGTTCTGTGTATAAAATAAGGAACAACCAGTCTAAACTAATTTGCAAATGGAACTGAAATGTTAAGGATGCTCTGCAAGACACTGAACATCAAAACTACTCTAACAAGCAGGCAGAAAAAAAATCAATTATTAAGTGACTGATGGCATACCCAACTTCAAGAAAGTAAAACCGAGTTAACTGATGTCTTATGCATCACAGAGAATATGAAGAAAATGTACACAAAAAATATCCAATCACATAGATCAGTATCTTGGTGAGAAGATAAAGGAAAATGAAGGAATGCCAAAGGAAAAACCCGAAACACCAACAGAGGCCCTGACTCTGATGTACAAAATAACAGCTGACTCCCTTTTAATCACAATTTCCACCGCAAAATTCTTTCGTATAACCATTTCTGAAGACTTATGGATATAAAAGTCCAAAACATTCAGCCCTGCCCCATAATTGCACTATCTGTATAACAGCAACTTTCTCTACTCTACCGGAGGAGATGCTCTTAAGCAGAATGGACTGTAGTAAAAACTTTCTATTTACCAATACAAAAGTGAGCACTCTTTCAGGTTCTTTGTCAGATGTTATATAACATTCTTCTTTGTCAGCTCTCTCCATGAAGTGAGTGAAACCTTCCAGTTTGGCATCCCTTGTAACAATTATTAATTTGATTGTAACTGTTTTTCTGAAACTCTTCTATCATCAATACAGAAGGGAATTGCCAACTAAAGCAGCTGATACTTACTATCATAAGCTGGACATAAAGGACCAATCCATTAAAATCTGACTTGCATTAATAGTCTTGATTAGGTTGATGCTTTATTCCGGGTGAAGCTTTCAAAGACACTTGAGAAGGATTATATGGCACAAAAGTGAAGGATAACCAACCCCACCCTGACAACAGATCTTACGAGGTTTCACAATGGATGATATGGGCTGTCCTCTTATTTTACAAACATAATCATATGCTGTAACATTACCTGAACAAATAATAATGGCTTCCAATATTTTTAAAGTGTCTCAGTATGTGCTGCTACCGTCTAAAGCCAATTGTAACACACCCATGCCATTAGATCAGTCTACAATAAACATAACTTTTAGGCAACAGGGGGATATAATCATGATACATGCATGTCAAGGCATCTAGATAAGATTTAATAATACTGCTTTTCTAACATTCACTCAAACTGCATCCTTGTTACAGGATCTTGCAAAACCAATCAGAATGCAGCACTGATAGTGACAACACAAAGAGTACTATACGGGGATTTTTAAGGCTCAAAACCAAGAGCAGACAGCACTATCATTGTTCAACAATAGTACATACAGCAGTACTGCTCAGTAAGGACTGAGATAATTTTAGACCCCAAAAAATTATAAGATTTAATAAATGCAAAGCTAGCCTAACGTCTAGGAGCTGAAGGGATGGTTCCATCTCCAGCTGATGTGAAGTTCATTTTACTGGCCAGGGTGTAAGAGTTTTCATAAACTGTTTTATGGATTGCTAAAGATAATACTCAGTAAATAAAAAGTACAGTGGAACTCTGTTAACACATCTATGGCTTGACACACTCTTCTATTTAGCACACTCTCTTTCAAGAGACCCAACTGTTTTGGTCCTTATAAAAGCACTCTGGTTAACACATCCTCCTGATAATATAAAACTTGGCCCAGGGGATGGGTGTTATCAAGGTTTCACCATATTACAAAAGGAAAAGTTTATTTTACTGATGCATACATCTTTCATTGGTATCTAAATAGAATAAGGGGGCAGGTTTTGTTTTATTGAAGCACACATCTTTGTTATTGATTACAATCTTCATTTTTATGTTCTCAAAGTACTCTTGAATCTGTGTAGTCTAAGTAATGTTGGTTCTGTAGTCTAAGTTATGTTGGCTCTTCAAATGATCTTAGAGATGCTAAGATAGAACAGCTAATAGGTTATGAGGTCAAGGGTTGTCAAGTTTTATTAAGGCCAGGGTCATAAGTATTACTATTTCTAGACTGCCCACCTGATCTCCTGCTGAGTACAGACTCGGTAACAAATCGTCCTTAATGAATTCCTTCATCTGAAATCAAATGAGCAGGCACAGACAGGGGAGTCTGCATTTACTACTGCTTGGCTAGGCAGGCAACATAAAAAGAAAAACATCAACCAAATGAAAAAAAAATATACATGAAACAAGCAAGCAAGGGCTGGATACAGAGCAAGCTCTGGTGGTGGTTGATGATGTTTTCTTTCAAGTCCCTGAGGCTGCTCCAGAGGGCCTGTGGAGGGTGATATGGGTGTGTATCTCTAGTAGATGCGGGATGGGATTGCTATTAAACAGGCTGTAAGGACAACAAAACAGAAAAAGAAAACACCAAAGCATGCACACCATGCTACACAAAGTGCCGAGGTGCTGGGTGACGCCTGCACCCAACCGGATCATCATATGCTATTACCTGGTCAGCGGTGGAGTAAATGTGGGCCAGCAGGTCACTATCAATAAACAGGCGGATCTGAAATGGGGTTGGCATATTATCATATTGCTCAACACTAATAAGAATAAAGGGAAGTGACAGGGACATCAGCCATTGACCAACATGCTCTGAGTGCAAATGGTATGTTCTCAATTCGCAATAAAATTACATGATCATGAATAGAGGTTTTAATCATCATTATAGCTTTACTTCTTGCCCCTTGAGATATTACGTCGTTTAAAATAAGAAAAGACTAAGTCCCTCCTGATTTCTTTCACATGACTGCCCACCACCGCCTCACCCCTTCTTGTTCTGGATAGTTGGATGGGGGTGTCCCATGATTGAGGACCTATGTCTGCTCTGAATCTTAGTATTATAGGTATTAGCCTATATCTGTCAATGGTTCAGATCAACAGGATTGCATTTGCTCCTGATGTGGGGCAGGTCTTTAATCTAATTTCATTGGACATGGATTCCTTCTATCCTAGGATCCTCACAGATTAATGTCTTATTTTTCCCTTCCATATTGCAAGCTTGCTATTCACAGTGTTGTATCCCAGACACTGCCTTCTGAAAAGTTGTAGCCAACTGTCATTAATTTAATCATATCCCAATGATCATACATATAACAGCAAAAGATTGTACTTATAAAAATATTCACCAGCTTCAAAGACATTCCACAGCTAATAGTGCTTCAGCATCTTAAACATTTCTAAGCGCTAGTACTTTTTTTCATGTCCTAGAAATTTTCACAAGCAGGAATTTTTAAGGGTTGGGACAGATTCATTTTAAAAAATGTGCGAAACTGACAGGTACAGCACAAGACAACACGAAATTCATAACATAATAAATAAGCATAGATAATTATGATCTGAGAACAATGTGTCCTAGTGTTAATATAATTTGCATAAGAAAATGACACAATTCGGATAAATAAGTATGATGTGCGTGGCAGAATGTACATACAGTGTGTGTTTCATTTGTATAAGATCACTAATAACTCCTCGCGTTGTAGAAAATATTTCCTATAAAGAGAACAGGAACATTTTCCCCCATTTCCGTTTTTATTCCATTTAAATGCCTGCTGACACCTCCTAGCAATACTCAGGTCACAAATAGGTATTATTTTTAAGATGGTTGTTGTTGAAAATAGGGCCCTTATATGCCATGGAAATTGGCTGTCCTTTTCATCAGAGCTGATATTTGTTTAGCAAGGTAGAAGAACAGGTGAAAAATGATACTGATAAAGTAAAAGACAAAAGAAAACAGAAAGCAGGTCTCCTTAGTTAAAACCAGTAAAACTGTGTTAATATGATTATCATTTAGTACTATCCATAGTCGATGTCAACAGGAAGTCAATATCACAACTCAAATGAAATAGTTTGGATCAAGTAAGGTAAGCACCATTTTGAAAGTTTCTTCATGGTTTGAAATGAGACATTAACTGTTTTTAAGCTTATGCAAAAAAAAAAGGTGGGAAGCCTTAACAAAAACACTGTAACTGTGAAGCTAAAGGTTTCAGGTCAGGCAGTTGAGGTGAAAATTTAAACCATGTGCATTTGCAATCAACAGAGAGCCTGAGAGAGATAAGCTGCATTACCAAACATGTGGACTTAGGTGAAATGTTATGTTTCTATAATATGAACCCATTAATGGCACTGGAACAATAAATAAAGCTTGACTAATGAATGAGTAAAAGAAGTTTTAATGTAATGTAATGTAATATAATGTAATATAATGTAATGTAATGTAATGTTACATTTGACAATAAATATTTCTGGGTAAGAGTAATGGAGGATGAAATGTGGTTTCGGAATGAGAGGCAATCATGTGAATGAGCGAGGATGATAGAATGTTGAGAGTACAGAGGAAGAGGATGAAAAAGGCCAAAAGACAGGTAACAAGCCTAAAATCGGACAGGAGTTGTGAGACAAACTACAAAAAGAGGAGGAAAAAGTGAAAGCAATGAGTAAAGAGGAAGTCAGAAAGGTCTGTTTTCATCGCCAATGACTAACACTGCTGTAAATGAAGCACATGACTGTTTAAAATACAAGGTCCCATTGTATCCTATTAATAATGGATGGCTCATGGGGGAGATGTGAAAAAAAAGTACAAGAGAATTGACAGAAATAAGAGACAATGGGAGGAGTAAAAAGACAAGAAGAGTCATATAAGTTCTTATATTCCTGTTTATCACTGGCTTACATGCATTCTGCAGTGCAATGGCAAAACACCATATTATCATATAAATAGGGCCTATTACCGGTGACATAAAAGTGTGTAATAATTTTTTGGTATGTCACAGGTTGCATAAATTTGAACTTTCACCTGTTTACGAATACTCTAATTGGAAGCCTTGAAAATCTTTAGGCGTATGAATATGTGAGGTAGTTTCTTTTATAACTATTTTTCACTGCTGTGGGGTTTCCCTCTGTCTAGATTTTTTGGGTTTTTTTTGTTTTTAAAATTCACTCTGTCTTTCTTATTGCTTGTCATTGTTCTCTTCACGTTTCAGTTTCAGTTTCAATTCAGTTAAACATTTGAATTAAAAGTACTTGAAATGTCACAGTGTTTCTGTGGTCTAAAATTTCATCGACGATTGTCAGCTGTTTGGATCTACTTTGTGTCGCATAACTGTGTGGTTCATTCAGTTCAGTTCAGTTCAGTTATAAAATTGATGTCTCTCAGGCCACTTAAGGGTCCTTGTCACAACTGAAAGCTCATTTTTTATTAGATACAGTTTATATGATAAATAGGATCTGAAACGTGTGTTTGTTTGATATCAGATTTATGAAATTCATTCTACTTTGATCGTATTCACACACCAAAGGCTCGCAAATACAATAAATGTATAACGAATTTCATAAACCAGGTATCAAACAAACACTCATTACAGATCCTATATAATCACATAAGCAAATGACATGTGTACCCTGTTTTGTCATTGCACAGCAGCACCGCTAATGATGACTGTGACTAAAATGGTACAGGAAAAGAGATGTGAAGACTGGAGACAGATATGAGAAAGACAAGAATAAAGAGGCGATGACAGCAGAAGATACATTCATCCACTTGTTGACATCACTGGCTTACATTGCTAATGATGAGGTACATGATAGTTTTAGGAACCAGGTCCCGTTGTGTCTTGTTGACTATCTTCAGGTAAGAGTCCACCAAGTTCCTGATTGTCTCTACTTGGCGCTCCAGCTGTGGGTCCATGGAAGCGTAGTCATCTTTAGTCTGCTGTGGAGAATGGAAATGGCCAAGAGACACTGAAGCAGCACATTTCAATTCTGAGAGGATGCTAAGAGTTAAAGAGATCTGTGAAAAGCTGATGATTTCCCCAAAACTCTTTGAGTGCTAATTTAACTTTTTTTTCCTATTTTGAGAAAGCGCGTGTAACATTGCAAATAGCAATAATTTAGACAACTCTTGCATGTTTTATTAAATATTTTCTATGATTTTACTTGATATGCAATATATATTAAACCATAAATAATCTGACAGAAGATGGGTCAGAACATATCAGGAAGCGCCAGGCTTCCCTATAGTGATTGCCAGAACAGCACTCACACTTAACCTACTTGGTGGTTCATCACACTCTACTCCAAAATCTATTTTCGTGGCTCATTGCACATAAAAGGGTAATTCAACAGTACTTTATAAACTAACATTCCAGGAGACAAGGTCATAAATTTGAGCATAAGCCATCTGAACTTGTGAATAAAATTTGATACAGAAATTTTGGATTTCAGGGCCAAAAGTGAAAGAGGTTCCTGCCCCTTCTTCCAGCCAACTGTTGAATAAAGTTCATATCCTTAACTGCCATCGAAGAATTCCATATCCAACTACCCCAGAAATTTAGTGATGCACACTGTCTATGTACTGTCAACTCCCAGTTAACATTTTTCATCAAGTAATAGATGCCGTATTGTCTCTATAAAAGTCAATGGATATTGTATCTTCTCTTAACCACAGCGATGCTTTCATGCTCCTGGGAAGTGGCCATTATGAACTGAAAACTCTATATGGGATAACACAACTCACACTGCTCCCTTCCTCTGAGCTGCGCTCTGGGTAAACACCCGCACGCAGGAATGATGCTTTCCAACTGTCCACTTCATCCTGAGAGTCAGCTGACAGTTCCAGCTGCTTGTAGTCTTTGTACACATTCCTGATTTAAAACAAAAGCAAGATGATGATTAGACACTTTGAACATGCCCGAAAATGTTGCCAAAGTTAATTAAATCTAAATTTTAAAGGCAATGCAATGACTATTTCACTCCCAACTCTAACTGAAAGCAAATACTTCAGCTAGAATATTGATAGGTTATGCTTTTTGAGGAAAAAAATTTGAAAATATTATTATATATATTATTATATCGTACATTTAGATTTTTTTTTTTCCAAAATTAAATATTTTAAGCTATGGGCCCAAAAGTCTATCAAAAGAGACCTTGAAATTTACCTAGTTCCTGAACCAAATGAAAATACAGACACATAAAGAAACTAATGTTGCATGCAGCATTATGAAATATTCAGGGAGCATATGTTCCCAACACTTCATGAAAACAGAAAAGAATAATCTAGTACAAATACCACTGTTCCCAAACTTCATTAAAAAGGGCTCGCATGAAATGTAAACAAAAGGATTCCTTGCTTATTGGTACTACATAATATGTGCTTAATACACTGGGTCAGTATACATTTCACTGTATAGTTATTTACCAAGTTCAGCAGCTGCATAAGAAGTGACAAATTACTTGATACCTTCTGTTCACAATGTATGGCAGAATAATAATCTGCCATTATCAATCATTATTAACAAGAAAAACTAGGCTGCTATGAGTATGATCATGATAAACAGCTAATTCAGAAAGTAATCATTTTCAATTCTGACATGACAAGAACATTTCTTGTACTTCTCTTAAATATTGTTACGTTGACAAAGACCATCATTAATATAATACAGATTAAATCATGAGGCATTAA
This sequence comes from Ellobium chinense, assembly GCA_033807755.1. Lineage (NCBI taxonomy): Eukaryota > Metazoa > Mollusca > Gastropoda > Ellobiida > Ellobiidae > Ellobium > Ellobium chinense. Next base: position 335,087 of record JAWQUT010000423.1, on the reverse strand, counting down.
GCATTATGCCAGATAACTTTCAGACCCGATATTTTGACATAAACAGAAGCGAGTAAAGCAAAGAAAATGAGAGCTGACAAGCAATACAAATGCAAAGCTAGTGTGTTAGTAAAAGGCAGCTAGTAATCAAAGTACACAATGAAAGAGATGAAGTCCAAAGTTTTAAAATATATTATACAATTTTAACTCCCCATTTTACAAATGGGCAGGCAGGCAACGCACCAATGGCAAAAGAATACCTAACGCCCCGAAAGGCATCATAGACGAATGCATTAGACTCCGTGAAAGTTGGACGATTGGTGAATCGGGTGGATTGTTAAAGATCTATCGGAGATTGTATTTCGTTGCTATACACATTCTTTTTTTTTAAAAGGGTAAAAGAAATAAAGAGGACTGATGTGTATAATTACCTTTTGTGTATTTTTCTACAAATTTAGGTGAAAACCACATGTTTTTACGTTGCGTAGTTCTCAAGAAATCTATACGACATCCACCTATCCCCTGCTTAGACACGAATGTTTGTAGGTGCTTGTGAAAAGTGAAAGAATGAGAAACGAGAGGCATATATCTACTGCTGAAAATTTTGAAATTCAAAATATCAGGAGTATAATCAACATTTTGTAAAAAATCTAACCAATCTCTATATCAAATTTTCAATCTAGACTGTAGAGAAATTTATACCTGCAAAACAAAATATCAATATATTCATGATGATTCAAAATAATTCTTCATAATCCCAGCCAGATTTTCATCTGAGCAGCTGGTAAACAGGGGAAAAGCTTTGTCACACCACACTGGTATTACAATATTCCTTATCCACACAATGTCTTAACAAAGCTGCTACATAACACATCCTCACATCTGGTTAGATATTGTGACCACAGGTGGTTGCAACTAGGACAGGTGACAGAAAAACTTCACTGACATGGAACATGACGTCATCCAAACCCTCCTATTACAAACTGGACTCATAATACACTGGTTCATAGAAAAAGAGTGACTGTGTTCCTCTGGTTACAAACGCACATTAAATTTGAAAACATCTGAGATGGACTTACTAGTAAGAGTGATCTATTTCATCACATCATTTTTTATCTCCCTCTCAGGGGCCCACTGATCTTAGCTGTGGCCTGTTCTAAAGCATCTGTCACTTCCCTAGCCAGTTTAGGCTAGTAGTAATAGTATTTCAGCTCAGAGGTTTGAAAAGATAAGGGTTGCCAATGAGCTAACCCCCTTTTCCCTTGAAATAGCGTGGCTTGTCAAGGAGGTGGTTCAAACTAAGAGACACACCAAAGTTCTTTTCTTGTCAAGGGCTATTAAAAGCAATTTTTTTTATATATATCAGATGCCTACATCTATGACTAGGGAGTGGAAATAGCCAATGAAAACTAGGACTGGAGAGAAGCCAGTCGACGGTATATAGTAATTTATAGCAAAAAGATCTGTGTATGTGTAACCCTCTACACCACTTGTATGGCACACTTTCTGTTATGTATAATGAACATAACCTCTAACAGTTTACAATGACTCCTGTCCGAAGAATGGATGACATATTCTACTATGCTACTGTCAGGCTTTAAATTTGCTCCAGCTTTACTGTCCTCTTACATAGAGATTCAACGACAAAACTGGTGGAAACCAAGGTGATTGTACACATTTACACTTTTAGAGTTTAGACTTTCTTGTTCCAAAACTGTCTACTCCTGTCATTATGATGAAATAATCTGACAAATTACTCAACACTCATTTGGCCAAATCTAATGATAACCCATATAAGGAAGATTTCATTTTTAAATGATCTGGTTGCATTTGAATGTTTCTGTCAGAAGACGGCAGAGTTACAGTAATATCCAATTGGTCTCAAAAATGATCTGTCTAATGCAAAATTCAACCAGAATCAGATACCTTTAAATGCTTATGAAGTATGTGAGAGAGAAATGATCAACAGTAACGGCCAGAGAAGTTAGACAGCACTGGTGAAATGGTATGAAAAAGTCTTCTACAATACAGTCACAAATTAAGTACAAGGAGACCTCAGACACTCATAGATTGGAACAAGAAAATTAAAACTGTATGGTTCCTCAAGTGCAACAGTTCTGTTGTGAGATTCTTCTTCTCCAGTATAAAGTCAGATCTACAGCAAGTAAACAACTCTGTCTCATAAACCCTGTAATGTTAAAAGATGTTAAGACTCTCTGCTGCATATAAGCAGTGGAGCTGTGTATACCCACATTGTTTATACTGATGACATGGTCAACATTTCATAAGAAGCTGAGTACGAATCAAATCTTCAGTGATATTCCTCTTCCGGACATTTGACTGTGTTCAAAATCTTGGCCTGAGGTATGTTATGCCTGATGGCTCACAAGTGAAACTCTGATCATTCACATGGGCACTTTTGTCATCACAGAGGCCTTTCCATTTCTTTGGACCAAAAATCCGGCATGCAGAGATTATAACGGCAAAAAAAAAGAGAAAAAGCATCTTCAAATGATCAAGTCACCCAAGCACATGCTTTCAGTGCTGTTTTTTTTAAGTTTTCTTTAGCATTTTGTCCAAGAAATTGATAAAAGCCTGAGCAATGGCAAAACTGTGTATCAGTCACATGTATTTATTAATGAGCACATTAATGTCAACAATGAGATTTCTTCACTCTACTAAAATTGATAATGCCAACAATTTTTTTAAAATAAATGATTCATCTCATACAAGTGATGAAATTTTGTTCTGTATATGTTCTCTAAATACCATCAAACTTGGCACTGTAATTCATAAAATCTTTTAAAAGGGGAAAGAAAAATTATCACTGCAAGCACACACATAAAAGTGACAGGTGTGCATCAAATGTAAGTCATCGAACATAAATCTGGCTGCCACTCTGTAGAGAGCAAGCAGAATTAAATTCATTTCAGAGATCCCAATATCAGGTGAACTTGTGGCTTGAAACTAAAATCAGAACTGGAGATTCACATCCAATGCTCTGCTTTCCTGTAGTTATACAACCTAGCCAAACCATCTATCACATTTACAGCATGCTGAAGAAATTGAGATTCTACAATATATTAACAAAATTAATTTGAAAGATATGATAGAAAAGGGTGCATCTCTTCTCTTTGAAAACAAAGTGACTATGAGTGAAAAGCTACTGGGAAGAAATCATATGCAAACTAATGGTTTGAGAAAAAAGGAGTTGAAATTCCTGCTGCCACTAAATATAGCCCAAAATATTGTGACATGTAAGAGCAGCCAAAGACGATTTCATGCTTTGCTCCTAATCCTTGCTTATAGACATTATACTGGAAAATTGCCACTCTCATGCCTCTCTAAAGCACTGTATGCCCATAGCCCTTTGGTTAAACAATAACAAAGCATAGCTCTCTAACCTCTAAAACTTATGATTAGTCTAGAAATAATAAAAACATCTGACAGTAACAGAATATCAAAAATGTTACAGACAGATGTAAATGACAGATAGTGTTATTTTTCATGGCACACTAAACACACTGTGCTTTCTCCAGGCTGTCATGAATGGAAGAGGGAATTTGTGTAAATTTTATCAAACTGATAAATGGCTCATGACAGTTAACTCTGTATTTCAATTTATTTGTTTTATTGCTGACAACTGCCTGAAAGCCAGTTAGAATTCCACATAAAGAAAGTTTGGAGTGACTTTCTGATTAACTAATATTCTAGTGTGCTCAATATAAAAAAAA